>VUYV01000008.1:2050574-2096879 GCA_008711295.1 Anarhynchus alexandrinus | reverse complement strand
CCCACCGCCCCCCTGCTCCCCCTTCTCGCCAGCCCAGGCATCTCTGCAATTTATAGGGACTCTGCAGGAATTGGGATCTCAGCCCAATCCAGGAAAAGGGGGAAAAGGAGGGGGGAACACAGCAGCTCCCCCCTCCCTGGCTCATTAATTCCCACCAGCTGATGTGATAAGGAGCAGCAGAACCACAAGCTGCCACTCCTCACCCACGGCGAGGGGGGGGACTGTCCCTGTGCCCATCACACCCCGTCCAAGTGAGAGACGGCGCCGTCCCCCACCGGCTGCGTCCTTGCCGTGCCGCCATCCCGGCCAGCGCAGCTCATATTTCATAGTGCTGGGGCTCACAAGGGGTTAAAACCCACCCTTGCACCCCTTCAGCCCCTGGAAAAGCAAACCCTTCCCTGCAGCCTTCTGCCCCTTCGGGCTCAGCATCCAAAAAGCGGCACCGAACGAGCCGAAACAAGGAAAGAAGGTGGGGAGGGATCCCCCAACCTGCAGAGTGGATACAGGGGGATGGATTCAAATCCCACACTGGCTCCAGCTCCATGGCAGTTATCCCCCCTGCCCGGTGACGGAGAGGGGAAATTAGAGGGTTTCTTGACCTGATGTGAGATGATACCCATCAAGTGATCCCCCGCCATGGGCCCAGCCAGAGCTGCTCCACACCCTGCTCGAGCATCCCAGCTCTCCCTACACCCTGAAAAACACAGCCTGGCAAGCCCTGATGCCTTCAGGAGAGGAAGGGAAAAAGGAGAGGGGTTGTGGAAGAGCATAAACACTATACTGAAAGAAAAAAAAAAATAAAATTCATGATTTTGCCTCATCCAGGCATCGGCAATGAGGGCAAACCACAGGATGGAGGAGGGTTTAAGAGCCCTGGGGGCTGTATCAACACCAGTGGCATCACAGTGGGAGGGCGAGGAGGGCTTTGAAGGGGCAGGGGGCTGCATTTGCAGGTGGGAAGCACAGACGGGTGCACGGGCAGGGATGCTCTCCCTGGAGACCCGCTCCTTTCCGGAAAGCATCTGCTTAGGCTCCGGCTTTGGGGTTTTGGTGAGTATTTGCCCCCCCAAATAGTCACTACAAACCCAATGCAGAGGAATTCCAGCCGGTGTTTGAATCACACAGCCGCCTTCGTGCTCGCTGGTGGAGCCCTGCTCTGGGGGGACTCCAAGGCTCCACGCTGCGATGCTGGATCAGCATCCCACCCCGCACCCCTATTTACAGCTCCAGATGATTATTTTGGGAACATTTCCCTGCATTTCCCCTGTTTTCTGCCACGTCGCATCTAACAGAACCAGGTTTCTCAGCACGCACCTCCCAACCCGCCATATATATTTCCGTATCTCTGGAAAACCAAGTACGTTTTACCGCTAGTAAATGGTTCCAGCGTGATAATTAGCGAGGGGCTTTAACAGCAAATTCGAGAGCGGTTAAGCGAAGTAAAACGCAGCGGGGGAACAAAACATTTTTAAAAATAGCAGGCGCGAACAATGCCAGGCTTTGCAGGCAACCGGTACCCGAAGCCCTCAGCGAGGTTGTGATTAACTACTGGAAAAAAAAAAAAAAGAAAAAACCCCAGTTATTATTCAAAGCCAGGAGGAAATTTAGTATTTCTTCTGTAAAGGCGGGTGCCGGCGGTTCCAGGTAGAGCCCACGCTTGTTTTGCAGCTCTTTACTCAGTGGGAAGGAAAAATTCCCCATCCCTGCCAAATCCAGGAGTTTGTAACCTGTAGCTTGCGGAGGCGGAGAAACAATAAAGTTCCCATACCCCCAAAGGTCTCAGGTGGGGGACACCACATCTTAAAAACACTTTGAGGTTCCTTGGAGCATTGCCGACTCCTGCAGAGCATCTCGAGCATCTCACGCAATCCAACGCCCCGATCCCACCCAACACCTTAACCCCAAGCTGCCCTTAAAGCATCCTCGATGATGATTCTTAATTATTCACACTTGCAACAGTTGCGGGGAGGTTGATTAATGGCGCCTGAGCCGCCCGCCGTCGTAATTTGTTTTTTTTTTCTATCAACTCTTCATCATCTCGAAAGAAGCGCCGGGGCCCAGACAGCTTCCTCTCCAGCGGCGCTCCAGCCAAGATTAAATTGCTTCTGGCTGCGGGCTGACAAGACATAAATAGCCTCAAGAGCCCGGCGTGTATTTTGGGGAGGGCAGCCCGGGCTGGGAGCCAGCGGGGACCTCCAGGCATAGCACCACCATGGAGCAATGGGGCTCCTCCATCCCGGCTCGACCCCTACCCACAGCTGGAGAGCACAGCTGCATTTTCCCCCTTGCAGAAGGTCGGCACTTGCAGGATGCTCCTTCAGTTTGGGTTTCTCCCACATGTCAGATGGCACGAGACCAGAGGTGAGCCTGGGGCCTGCAGCATTCACCTCCTCAACCCCAAACGCAGCCCTGCCAGCACTCCTTGGGACGATGCACCGCTGCTCTGCAGAAGACACCAGCTTTTGCCCTACCACAGAAGGACTAGGACCTCCTGGTCCTTCATAGCCAGCCCTGGCTAAAACCGGGAGCGATGCTGCTACCGGCACAGGGATCCGCTCCTCTACAGCGGGAGCATCCGCAGCTCTGAGCTCCTCCCTGCCCGTGGCGATTTATGAGCGGCTGTTGGGAATGTGTCAGCTTTATCCTCCTCCCGAGACGCCATAAAATAAGAGTAGGCTCCGCGAGCGAAGATGGACTTGGGGCTGGCGTGAGTTTTCCTATGTGATGTCTCCCCAGGCTCCTTTCAAGCCTCCTTACGGCCGCTAAACACCGGCGAGCCGCTTCCCCTCCCCTGACAGCCCAGAAATAAAGTGCCGCTTGGCTTTTAAACAAGCAGCAGCATTGGGCCACGGGTTACGCCTCCAGCGCAGTGCCACAGCGGCTCTGAGCACGAGGTAGGGCTGGAGCGCGGAGAAGACATCCCAGAGCCAGGTCAGCTCAAGGATGCTGCATCCCCAGATGTCCCTTGGGACACCCCAGCAGACCCAGCCACCTCTCAGGGCTCAGCCTCGGGGTTCTGGGATGTAAGAGCACACCGAGAGCTGCCGGGACACCGCAGAGCATCTCTTGATAACGGGGGCGAGCAGCTGATGGGCTCCGCCACGGGCACGGCACCTCCGGGCATGGGGGGAAGCGGGATGGAGAGGGGGATTTTACGCGCCATCAGGCGGCAAAATGGGGTGAAATACGGGCTCACGAGCAGCCCAGCGAGGACTCAGCGGCTGATGGGTGAGCCAACACGGCTCCTTCACCCAGACCAATGTGCTGCGCGAGGGATAATTTAAGCATCCCGAATTCAGGGTTTTTTGAGGGTGGGATGTTCGTCGCATCCTGGCTGCGCCATGCCCTGCTGTCTCCTTGTCCCCAGGCTCTGCGGTGGTCCCCACAAGCCCCGGGGTGTTAGGGTACAGCGTTACATCCCACATCGCTATGGGTTTACAACCCCCCTCGCCCCCCCTTAAGCATCACGGCTCCTCGTCTGTCTGCCCCTCTCTCCAAAGCAACCGGAGCCTCGGCGCTAATCAGATTTGAGGCTGTGAAATCTCATTTGAGGCTCTATTAATGCATAGCTGGCATGACACAGGCCCCGGCCTGTCTCCGATGAGCAAAACAAGGAGAGCCAATCTAGCCGGGGAAAAATGCAGCGCCCGGAACAAGCTCCGGGGGAGCTGGCCAAACGCAATTACAGTTAAAAGGTGGATTAAAACGGTATCAGCGCTCTTCTTCCTCCCACCCGTGGGAGAGGAGCACCAAGCCGCGCCAACGGGCGTCCCCAAGCACCCGTGGTTCTTCAAGCAGGGATGCGATGGCGGCGGGATGCTGCCCCTTCAAAGCAATGGGGCTCTTTCAGGGTTTGCTGACTCAGCTCGGGGGGAGGTGTTATCCTGCCGGGTCTGGCCACCGGTGCTTTCTTTTTGCTCAAACAACGCTGAGGTTTTCACTCCTTGATGCCTCGAAGCATTGGATGGGAGGAGAACACAGCCCCCTTTATAACGACACCGGCAATTAACATCTGACAGAGAAGCCGTTTCCCTTAAAAAATAGCTTTTAGGGTGACGCGGAGGTGGGCACTCAAGGTGAAGGAGCAGCCATCAGCTTCCCGAACGAAAGGAGCCGGCGCGCACATGGTTTCCATTTCTAGGAGCTACGCGAGCGCATCCTCCTCCCTCCCCAACCCCAGTAAAGGCTGTAGACTCTGGCAAGCGCCGCTCAAAACACAGCCCGAAGACAAACAGCCATATGGTTGGCGAACTTGAGCTCCACCGGCGGCCCCAGCTCGGTTTTGAAGCCGACCCAACCGTATTATCACGAGGGGTATTTCCCAACACCTTCGAGACGCGGCGGGTCCGAACCGCCCTCCGAGGCCAAAAACCCCCAAGCGCTTCCAGCCCTTTAGTACATCCCCGGCAAAACAAAAGCCGGAGGAAGAAAAGAGATGCAGGAAAGCAAAATACTCTTTTTTTTTAATTCATCGTATCACCCTGCCGGCCTCAGCCCTCCCCCAGTAACCCCCAGCGCTGCGGGCGGGCGTTTTCCCATTTCCCATTCAGCAGCAGGGATGGTGGAGGGGATTTTTTTTTACCTTGGATTCAGGCTGAGCTTGATATATTCTTCTTGTTATTATTTTTAAGCAAGTTGTTTCCTCGAGGGGACCCTGCGGGAGCTCATTAGAGATCACAGGGCGGTTTCGGGGTGGCGGGAGGGAGGGAGGATGCTCTCCCCCATCGGCATGCGCGGGGATGCCGACTCCGAACCGATTTCCCCCGGGGAGCCCCGTTGCTGCCGGCCGGGAATCCCTTTGGGCTAAAAATTGCCAAAATTCATTTTCCTTCCATTTATGTCGAAAACTCCCAATTCACCTGTCAAATAATTAAATGGGCCAGCAGCCCAGCACCGCCTCGTCTGCTCCATTAGGAGAGTTTTACACTTTCTATATTTATCAGTGGCAGTAGCGCAATTTCCTCCCCCCCCCCTAAAATGGAGCAATTTTCTCTTTTTAACCCCATTTGCTTTTCTCGTCAAGGCAGTTATCTGACACTTAAAGGGACATGATGACTTAAATTGCGGGAATTAGAGCTAGCAGCCGCTCCTCCCGCCTGCCTTCCCTCTGAGCATCCAAAGAGTTTCTGCTTTACAGACCAGCAAATCAAGAAGCAGCTCGGAAAAAACCTCTCGAGGCTCCGTGTCCTCCACACGAGAAGATTATTTTTTTTTCCCCCTCGTTTTAGCTAAGAAAATGGGAGATGCCACTTTGCGCTGCCCCATTGCCGTGCCAGACCTCCACCCGGGCAGGGGGAAGCGTGCGGAGAATGGGATTTTCAGACCAAGCCGGGCAGCCTCAGGTCCCCGATGCTATGACAGGGGATATAGTTTTCCTTGCAACACAATGTGCATTTTCACACTCAAAAAACCCAAAAAATAAACTCATCTTTCAGTAAATCAGAGCTACGCGAGCAGCACCCCAAAGCCATTTGCCTCAGGTTCCCTTTTGCCGGCGGCTCCCTCCGGCATGGAACGGGGATGATCAAGGAATGCCACGAGAGCTGGGGCGCTACGGAAGGAAAGCAAAGTCCCCGATGAACCCGTCAAGGCGCTCTCCTCCCCGGGGCTGACAGCTTTTCAAAAGCCCTACAAATTGCTCGCCGGAGCGGCGCGATTCATCTTGCCCACATCCCGGGGCGAGCCCTGCCGGCAAAGTTTGTTTTTCAGCCTCATTGGGCTTTGAGCGGAGTCGGGGCAGCTCCAGCCCCTCACCCCGGTGTCGGGGTGGCAGGCTAGACCCCTGCCACCCTCCCTGTGATGGCCGCTGTCATCGGGATGAGTGATGGATAAGCTGGCCGGGGTGAAGGGGACAACAGACGGGAGACACGCGCCATCCATCACCCGCTAAGGCAGACCTCTGCCCCAGCATTGCCGCTCCGGTGATGGGAAGACAGAAGCTTTTATCCACCATCATTGCTCAGCGAGATGGGGCACATCGTGAGGGCATCCGTATCCCGGCATAAAAGCATCCTACAGCTGCAGCTGGACAGAAATACAATGTCTCGCCCCAAAACCATGCCCCTCGCCACAGCCAGGTGTATTTCAGCCATGCCCGAAAATACACTCGGTGCTTGAGGAGTCACTGCTTTATTTTCTGCATCCTGCTTAAAAAAATAAAGGTGAGCCTTATTCGCAGAATCCCAGAACGGTCAGGGTTGGAAGGGACCTCTGGACATCATCTAGTCCAACCTCTCCTGGGGAACTTCTTCACTCGTCCCCGTGATTTATGTTACACCAAGTCACTTTGCGCCAGCACGCGCTTTGCTAGGGAACCTGTTTCACTCCGCAGGGAATCCGAAGGGATAAAACACAGCGTAAGCGGAGCCAGGAGCAGGTTTGGTCCCATTTTTCTGGCCCTGTTGAAGCTTCTCAAGTCACAGCTGGCCGTGGATGGGGTGTGCTTACCATGGGAAGCACCAACCACGTCTCACCCAGCTGCCTGGTACCCCTGCGCTCGCGCAGCCTGGTAAACAAGCGAGACCAAGCGGGAGCACAAGCTGTGTGCCAACCCATTTGTTTGCTGCCGAAAGGCTGCGATTCCTTGTACCCTGACAGCAACAGATTGCTGTTTTGGGACCGGCGCCTCGCTGCCAGCTGGTTCGGGGAGACTGGAAACAAACCATCTTCTGTGGGCTTTCAACCAAGTCCAACTGCCAAGGAGATTTCCAAAAGCTGGCTCCTTCCCCCCAGCACCGCGTAGACCTGCTGGAAGGGAAATGGGAATGGTTCCTAGAGGAACGGACTGTCTTCTGCTGACCTGAGGGTTGATTCCCCTTAACTGAGCCCTGTGCGAAGTCCCCAGGGGTCCCGGTGAGCCCAGTCCCCTCTCCTCCATCCTCCTTGGTGTAACATAAAACATCCTCCAGGCTGGGGGAGGAGGTATCCCTGGGGCTGACAGTTCCGAGGCTCAACCTCAACCATCCCAGCGCCTGGGAGATCATCCACGGCACGTTATCGACCTGCTCGGTGCCGTGCCCAGGTCCTGGGACAATTAAGGGAACCGTCTGGCTCTGTGACACGTGTGAGGCATTTGAACAGGCAGCAGAGCTCCTGCTTCGTGCCTGGGAATACATTATCCGCAGGTTGCGGCGAGATGAGAAAAATCATTATCCCCCCTGCCTTGGCCTTTGGGGTGGAGCTCAGCGCCCATCCATCAGCCCCACCATCCTGCAGATGAGATGCGTGGCGCGGAGGAGGTGTCAAGGAGCTGATCCCCCCGGCTGGGATGCACCCGCATGTCTTTGCGTGGGAAAGCAAAATGGATGGATGCGACACCCCTGGCATCCCAATTGCTCAGGACACCAGTCCAAGCAGCAGCCCTGTGGTGGGACCCCCTCATCCCTCTGAAGTTCCCCCTCTCCCTGCCCCGGCATTACTGACTCCCCAAGCTACTGATCACTCAAGTCCCGCCTGAATTTAGGAAGATATTTAGGCTCTCAAACTTCAGTTTAGGGTTCACTTTCACCAGGATCAACATGTGATGCTTTGAGGTGCTCAGGTTTGGACCACCAAGAGCTAAAAGAGCTCCAGACTGACAAGCAACTCCCATAGCTTCAGCATCCCAGAAGACCTTTTGGAGATTAAAACTTCCTCCCAGCTCCACCCGGTCCATCCCCCTTCCCCATAACCCAAAGCTCAGCCACCCTCCAACACATTTTCCATCACTCCAATCCTCCCAGGAAGGCGGGGAGCCAACATCTCCCCCCTCCCACCACCACCACCTCTCAGCTTTTAATTTTTAAATAAAACCCATCCTGGCAAATACTTGCCGGGTGACATCAGCAGCAGGTGATTTATCGCATTCCCTCCGGGGGCCCAGGAGCAAAATTGCATTTGCTAATGCCTCGCCTTACGCCCGGCCCCGGCTCCGCATCCCACTCTGCATCCCAGCGGATTGCTATCGATCGCCACAGCTGGCAAGAGTTTTACGGCTAGACGTTTGCGGCGCAAACTCAATCAGGCCGCGCTAAATAAGTGTTTCTGGCCGGGAAATTTTCGGCTGGTCGGGGCGGGGATAGCGCATCCACTTGAAAAAAAAGAATAAAATTGGCTGATGGGGGCTGAGCAGCTCAGTAGGGCTCGAGCATCCCAGAACTCCTGGGAAATACGCAGACCAAGTGCCCCGGAGCCATCAGCAACACATGCTGTACAGGGAAAGAACCGAGGCACGAAGGTGTCCTGCAGCAGGGCCACGCCGCAGGGGACAGGGACACCAACCCAATTTTTACCCTACAGCAACACCAACGTAGTCCCCAGGACCAAGAAGCACGTGGCTGGCATTTAGGACATCCTGGTGATGGCACCATGGGCACAAGCCACCACCTACAGGGTCCCTTGTCACCTCCCCACCACGGCAGAGGGACCAAGGGCTGCCAGCCCCATCCCTCCCAGCAGCGTTTGCCGGTGGCCCAGAGGCTGGAGAAGACCTTGCCATCAAGCCCACCATCCCCAGGTCACCCACCAGCCCAGCCGAAGGACACGGGGGACTCCTTGGAAGGAGAAGAGAGCCCAAGGGGATGCCTGGGGAGGGTTTGTGAGATCAATCCGGTCTCCGGTGTCGTAATCCAGCTTTTTCCAGCAATGTTTTCACAGGTGGGCGAGACACCTCTGAGAGCAGCATAGGCAACATCTTCATCAACAGACGTGTTATTCTTATAGCGAGACGCAGGAAACGGAGCCCCTGGGGTAAGGGTTGGTTCTTTTTTTTTTCCTTTATTTAGACAGCTTTTAACGTAACTGAGGAAGAGAAGTGCAGCCTCTGTGTCTGCGTGAGCCCTGTCCTCCGGTTGCTGCAGTTTTTAGAAGTCAAGATTTGAGCTGCAGGATGAACTATTTAAGACGCGTCAGCCCCGGATGCCTGCAGTCGGCATTTTAAGAGCTTTTAGGTGACACCGTCCACCGCCTGGGGACGGCCAGCTTGGCAGGGCTGCCTTTTGGTGCTAGAAATGCGAGGTTTGGTGTCTCGTTCCCCCGTCCCCACCACCAGGCTGGGAGCAGGAGCAGCGCTGGTACCCAAGCCGAGCTGGGGATGGGATGGAGGTGGCCGTGTCCCCCTCGCACCCCTCCATCTCCTTTCCAGCACCACAAAGCTCTAATGGGAAGCTGCTATGAATAACAGCATTTCTTTGTTAATTTAGGATGGTGTCTTCTCCACCGGCGGCACTCACCTGCACTGGCGAGGAGGCCAGATCTGGGCTGTAGCCTGGTGAGGAGAGGTGGAAGCTGCTCAGCGCTCGCCTTGGGGCAGGAACCGAGGAAGAGGAGGAGGAGGAAGGATGCTCATCTGCTGAGTCACCCGGCAGCTCAGGGGAGGAGCTGAGAGCAGGGTCAGCCCGAAGCCTCTGGGATCAAGAGAAAGGGTCTGAAAGCCCAGCTTTGGGCTCCATCATCCCTTCCCCAGTCCACCCAGTACCCCCCCCATACCATCTCCCCCCACATCCCAGCTCCATCCTCTAATACTTGGGCTCAGGACCCCACCCTTCAAGGGCAGACCACCCTAAAACAGCCATAACCACCGCAAAACCACTTATTTTAGACTTAAAAATCCCCAACGTGCATCCGTAGGGATTGCTCCTCTACAGCCCAAGCTGCCTTAGGAAAAAAAAAAGGAAAAACAAACCTATTCTCATTTAAAAAATTATCTTATTAATAAACTTTTTAGCAGCCCAGTCCTCCCTCCATCCTTTTTAGGGACCCCCTGCCCAGCTGCCTCTGATGGGGCCTGGCTGGTCCCAGCCCTTAAAAGAGCGAGGCAGAGGAGGGCAGGACGATGATGATGGGAAGCTTTATCCTTCTTGAGGGGTTTCTGCTGGAAGGACTGCCCTGCGCCAGGCAGGAAGGTGAGGGGTTTTTGGGTGGGTTGAGAAGGTGGGTTGGAGGTTCTGATCCTGCTGTGCGTGAGGTTTGGGGCATGGTATAGGTCTTGGGCATGGTGGGGGATGGTTAACGTTGGGTTGGACCATGCTGGGGTGGGCAGAGCTAGGTGAATACACCATCATGGACCTTTTCCTACAGCTCTGAGGATGGTTTGACTGTGGGGCTGTCTTTACTGGGTGGTTGCTGTCTCACCAGGACCCTGCCTGCTTCTTGAGCTTGTCCCAGTTTGCTCCTATCCTGGACAAAGAGGGTCACTTACTTTGGTGGCAGGTGGGGGACAAGCACCAGGCTTCTACCTAGCAATGCTGGGGAATGAAGGAGGGGAAACTGAGGCAGGACTGTGGTGTTTACCAAAAACACCTCTGAAAGCCATAGAGACCTCTCTCTTGTTGCTTTTACTCCATCTGGTGCCCATGTGGGACCACCAAACTACCCTAGGGCCAAATCCTGTCCTAAGCAAGCCTAGTCTGCTCTTGTTGTGCTGGAACACAGCATCCCTGATGTTCAAACCTGGGCTCTCTGACTCCCCCCCCCCCCCAAATTTGGGTTGTCCTACCTCGGGGGAGCGGGCCTGGCCCTCGGTGGGCAGCGAGTGGTAAGCAGACTCGGGTGTACAGAGCGAGCGGCGGGGGACAGGGATGCTCGGGGTTGGGGATGCTGGGGCTGTGCCTGCTGCTTGCCGGTCCTCCTCCTGGGCGCTGGGGGAGAGCGGTGGGGGTGAAGCCGGCGCGGTGGGCGGCCGGTGCTCGTGCAGGGACGCGGTGAAGGCCAGCCGGCCGCAGTGCATCGCTGGCTGCTCACTGCCCACCCGCAGCAAAGCCATCACGGCGCTGTAACGGTACCAGTCCTCGTCCCTCCCGGCGGAGAGCTTCATGCGGGGTTGGTTGGTGCGGGGGTAGATGGCAAAGAAGGCTTCGCCCACCTGCCTGCTCCTCCTCATCCTCTCCGCCCTCCCAGGGAAGCGCAGGGCTTCGATGCGGAGCCGCACGTCATGGTTCTTGTCGTTCTTGCAGAAACCTGATGGGAGCGATGTTGGGGGCTGGGGGTGAAGCTTTGCTTAGGAGGGCTGGTGGTCCCAGGATCATCTTGTTGGGCTCACCCATCAGCAGCTCCAGTTAGCTCTGCTCTAGGAACACTTGCAAAAGCTTTGTCCAACCTGGGTACACCTAGGTCTTGGGTTGTGGGGTGTTTGGGTGGGGTGTTGGCCCCAATCTCCAAGCTAGATCTGCCTCATCCACCCCCCCAAGCTCAGACCGCTTACACTCCAGCTCAGGGGTTTTCTGTGGGGGCGAAGGTGTGAGCATGGTATGGGGGTCTGCAAGCCTGAGATGTGCTGTGCTTTTGGGTCAGCTCTGTCATCAGCCCATCCCCATGGCATCCAACCTCTTACCTCTGGGCAGAGTAAAGGTGAATTTCCTCCTCTGGAAGGAGTAGATCTGGTTGAGGTCGCTCTGCTCGAGGGTGTCTGTGGTGCCAGTGCTGCCCTGGATGACCTCCCCATTATTGACGCGGAGCTGGACACCGGCGCCGGAGCCCTGCAGCAGCGGGTTCTCCACGGTGAGGCGCAGGGCGTAGTGGCCCCGTCGGTTAAACTGGGCACCCACCACCTCAAACTCAAAATCCAGGGTCTTCTCCTCAGCCTTCAGCCGGGAGCGCTGCAGGGCCAGGGGGACACGAGGTTCCCTTGCTTTGCCCGCCATGGGGACAGAGGTGGGATCTGGAGATGAACCCTCCTTGATAGCAGGGACTTTGTGGATCTCTGCCCTGGAGCAAGCCCTCCTGGAAGCCTGGGGCAGGTTTCTGAGCCGAGCTGGCTCTGCCACTGCTCTTGTCTTCTCCTCAGTGGGAAAAATGCCTGGGGGTGCCCCTGGGTGCGTGTTGGCTCCACATCTCCGCAGGCGGCTTTCAAAGCCAGCGAAGAAGGAAAAGAAATCCCCGTCCCTGGAAAAGCATTCTTCAGTGCTGCAGGGAAGATGCTGAGAGCTTTTTCTTGCCCCTGTGTGAGGACAGAGGCTTTGAACTCCGGTTTGTTTGCTGGGAAACCAGGTAACTAGATGCCAAAGGGTGGCTGCCTTCCAGCAACCAGCCCGGGATATCCAGGGTGATGCTGAGCAACACAACAGAGACAGGTGTGCATGGGGTGTGCATCCCCGCACCGGGGAGTTGGTGGCTCCTTGAGCCCTTTTCCTCGGGAGATTCACCACAAAGGGGTTTGTGGGATGCTGGGGAGCCTCCAGGAGATGCTGGTGGTGAGGATGGGGCAAACCATGCCATGTGTCGTTGACCCCAGTGGGACAATCCTGCTCCTCCTGCGCCCATGATCTGTTTGGTGGATCTCCTGCTAATGGGACCGGGCAGCCGAGCCTGAGGCCACATTTGGGTTTGTCTCGAAGGTGAGTTTTTAGCTGGTTTGCTTGGGGAAGTGAGTCCCCATGGGGTCAGGTGAGCCAGGGGAGGGGAACGGGATGAGCCTGGGGAGCAGTGCTTGGAGATTAAATCAGCTCCTAAAAGGTATATGGAGAATTCACCCACCTAATCCTAATTCCTGGCAATTTTGCGGGCAAGCCGAAGGCAGAAACTGCCCCGTGACTTAGAGTGTCTCCAGTTGAAACGATTCTTTGCTTGGAGATGCGACTTGGAGATGCGCATTTGGTGCCGGGGAGCTTGCTGGGCTTTGGGGACCGAGGGGTTGACCCAGAGTGGGGCTGATCCTCACCAGGAGCTCCCCTGTCATATCTCATTCCCCCATCGCCGCTGAGAATGGCACATTCCCACAGCTTTCAGGATATTTCCCAGCGAAATGTGAGCCGGAGCTGGGCTAGCAGATGGCCCTTCTCTAAGACAGCTCTGCGCTCCATAGGAAAAGCCACATTCCAGTCTTTTCACGCTGGTGCGAGCTTGAAACAACAAGGTTATCCCGAGGGGGGAGCTGGTTGGGGGGATAAAACAGCATCTGAGACCCTGGGGTGTAAGACTTTTCCTTTTTTTCCTAGTATGGGGCAGCCCAGGGATCTGCAAAGCAGACCTGTCCCGCAATCACTGCCTCCAAGAATCCCTTTGGAAGGGTGCACAAGCCATGGATGGACTCGCTAAAAATAAATCCTGATCTCCCATGCCTCCCTGATGCTTCCAGGGAAGCTGGTTGTACCTCCTGGTCCTTCCTCAGCTTCTATTTGGGGAAGAAAAATACAGGTTGGGGTCTTGCCTCGGAGCACCCATCCCAAGCATGACTTTGGCTGGTGTGGTGGACCTCCTACCGTGGTGAGGATGCTGCAGGGGTCAGGAGGGAAATGGGCCACAACTCGGGGGTTTTTTTGGGGTGTTGAGTTGGGTTTAAAGCAGAAAAAGGTGGTGTGGAGGGTGCTAAGCTTGAGCTGGTGAAATGGAGGTGGGGAGCTAATTCCGCTGCCAAGTCATGCCCGTTGGGAAGAGCGCTAATGTCTCCAGGTTGCTCGGAGATGCTGACGGCTGAAGTGCTTCCTTGAGAGGGCTGAGAGCATAAATGCTTTTAATGCTCTTGGAGGGCTCGGTGGTTCTTTTCCCCTGACGGCTGGAGACCTCTGAGTGCTCCCAAAGCAGAGACGTGTGTGAGCGAGGTGGTTTCTCCTAACCCACAGCCACGGGATGACTTGAATTGAACGCGTGACGCTGCTCTGAGCTGTTTCACCTACCGAATCGTGGCCATCTGAGCTGTGAGTCCCCTGTGGAGATGTCACCATCCTGCTTATCTGGGCAGCTGGGACTCGCTCCTGCCCCCTCGTTGCATCCCCATCCCACGATGGGGACCTTGGACTCTTTTTCCCTGGGGTGAAGCAGCAGGAGGAATCGCGGTGATCAAATTGGCTTCTGCGTGAAGGCTCACGCCCTGGTCTTCAGCTCCCAAGCGCTTCTGAAAGCTTCCTCTTGCCTCAATTAAAAGCCTGCCAGGCTCTAATGAGGGGAAATGGGAACTATTTCATCCTTAACTAGCCTGCTTAATTTCCTTCCCGCCCTTGTGCAAGCATGTTACGGAGCCACCGCTAATGACAGCATCATCAAAGGCTAATTTTCGCATCATCTGAGCTCGGGCACAAGTTCATTCATGCGGCATTTTCCCCAGCTGTGCCAGAGGTGCACGTGCGGCAGGTCCGGAGGTGCCGCCTCCATCCTTGGGATAACGTGGCACCCGGGGCTGACACCCTCCCTCGCTCTCCCTCCCCAAATTAAATACCAATTTCCCGGGCTCTATCGGGAATGAGGTTGATTCAGAGGGCAGCGTGAGGCTTATTTGTTCTGGCAGCCCGTGGGGTTTGGCGCTGGGAAATGAAAGGTGGCCTTTGAGGGCTGGAGCTCTGCCTCTGCGTCACGAGCGCAGGCTTTGGGTCTGGAAAGAATAGTGACGGTGACGAGAGCCGGGTGTTTTGGCCAAAGGTGGGTTCCCTGCTGTCCTCAGCTCTGTTTTCCCATGGAAAAGTCCTTTCCCTGAGGGAATGGTCCCTCATGGGTGCAGTGAGAGGCAGTGATTTGCCTGGGGCTGCCGGGTCGCATCTAAATCTCCGCTCCGGCCTCTTAGCCAACGTTACGAGATAAAACCGGCTCAGAGCATCAGTGCGTACAAAGAGAGGACACCATCTCCAGGAGCAGAAAAAGGATTTGGGGAGAGACCTTATAGCGTGGGGATAGAGACCAAGGATGCACATAGAGAGGTTCTCATGGGGTCAGAGGATCTGTGTCCTGTAGCTGCTGCTCGGGACTGGGAGAGGTGTAAGGAGCAGGAAAACCATCCCATTTCCATCCTTGTCCAGCACAAGCATGCCACCGAGCTCCTGGTTCTCCTGCACCATGCAGGGCTCTTCCAAGCCTGGTCCCTGCTGGCTGGGGAGAGGGTAGAAGACCTCGGCAAGGTGTACCATCAGAGCCTGGGTGGCAACCACGTATCTGAGGCTTGCGGCTGTTTTCCCAACACTAATTTTTGAGTAGGAAAAGCTAAACTGCTGGAATACCAACTTTTTGGTAGGGCGTTAGATTGCCTTGAGATGTTTTGGTAGCAAAAAAAGCCCTTTCCAGGGCCGGTGTGCGTCTATACAGTGCTCACTTTGCTAAGATCAGGGTGGACATCACTGGAATATTTTTGGTGGTGGTGGTGGGGAAATCCCTGCGACTGAATTTCAACCCTTTCCCCGGTCCCTCAGCTTTCCCAGGGAGCACCTTCGGGGTCCAACAAGCAGCACTTCTCATTTAAAAACAATCCCTGGGAAGGAAGGGGGGGGGGCGGAACCTGCAGGTCACTTTGTTCAGCATTGCCACAAGGTTTTGGCTAAAAATTAAACTGAATCTTCAACCTTGATTAATTTTCCTTTGCTGTCACGTGTGGACCCTGTGTGTATTTGTCCGGCTTGTATTCTTTTTTTTCTTTTTTATAAGCTGCTGTCTCCTGGACTAAGGTGGGAAGGACGTGTGTGCCAAGGAGCAGAGGGATAAGCTGCCAGTTCCTCCCAGCTGCCTGCTCCTGGTGGGACTGGTTACTGCTGCCCTCAGCCCTGCGGCAAAGCATCCCCCAGTTCGCANACGGTGCTTTCTGGGCAGGATCCCGCCCCCTCCGAGGGGCTGTGGGGAGGATGCTCCGATGGCGGTGTCCCCAGACCAGGGGGGACACTTGTCCCTAAGTTTGCACCAAACCCAAACTTTCCCTCCTCTGTTCCCACCCCTCCCAATTTGCTCGGGAGGGGAGGGGGGGGGCAAAAGCAAATAAATGGGCAAGATTTGGGCAAAGGATTGGGCTCAACTGATTTACACCAGTAAGGAGCTGGTTTTAATTTGTCTGGAGATGTTTGCGTCCCTCGGAAGGGGACACAGCAGCATCTCAGGTCCCCGAAATCTCAGCACTGGGGATCGGTCGGGGGGGGAGGGAGCAGCTGGGGAAGGAATAGGGGGGGAGGCTGGGTCGAGGCTGCCTCCTCTCCCGAAAAGCTCTGCCCTAAATCGAAGGGCGAGCGGACGCACGGGGTTGGTTGGTTGGTTTTCATTTTCGAAAACCCCCAGGGTGGCCCCCAGCCAAGGCCTCCCGGCGATGGAGGGGGGGGATAAAGTTCCCTGAGCCTCTCTGCTCGCTCGCTGCTCCCTCGCCGGTGCTCTGAACTTTGCCTTGAAGCTTGCATGGCCGCATCCCGCCCCGCGCTCCCAAGAACGGATGCTTTAGCCCCAATCTAGCGAGACCACCCTGCTCCCCAGACCCCCTCCCATCAAGTCAGCAAGGAGGTCGCCGGTTGGAAGAAGGTAACGCGCTTTTTAAAAATTTTTTTTTATTATTATTATTTTGGTGACTTTCTTCTTTTTATTTTTTCCCCTCCCCGCTTTTTGTCGCTGCTTCTTGCAAACTCGGCGTCGCAGGGGAAGCCGGGCTTAACGAACCCTTTCAAAGCCTCAGTCTCCAAGGTGAATTTTTTCTGGGGGTGCAGGACCCCCCCTTTTCCCCTAAAAAAAAAAAAATAAATCTCAGCTCTGCCCTCAAGCAGGGATTTCGCCTCCCTTTCGGGAAGCAATCCCAGTGTGTGTTGTGGGGGGTGTAGTTCCTGGGAGATGCTCCGTCCCCCCTCCGGCATCGCAGGAGTTGAGGTTATGGGGTGCTCTGCCCTGAACCCCCCCTCGGCGCCACTTTTCGTGCTGATGTGTGACTTTGTCAGCAGGTTTCGGTGCGATCCTGCAAACTCCTGACTTTTTCCCTTCGCTGGTTTGCGGGGTGGTGATGGGGGGGGGGGCTTCGTGCGCAGCAGGTGCCGCTGCCTTCGCTTTGAAACGAGGGAGCGAGGGGGGGGTCAGGAACCTAAAAATAACCTTAAAACAGCCTCCTCGGCTTAAATGTTGAGGCTGCCTTTGCTTTTAAAATGCAAAAAGGGCTTCTCCTGCGGCTCGCTGGTGTGTTTATGATCTCCGCGGCGGATTTATTATCTGCAGGCTCCAGCTTTGCCGGGGAAAGGGTTTGTGAAGAGCTGGGGGGGCTCCGCAGCTCTCCCCCCGGGGTGGTGGAGATGGGGCGGGGGGGGGTTTGGGGGGGGTTTGATGGGATGAGAACCATCCTGGCCATGTGTGAGCTGGGAGGAGGGAGGAAAACGCTGCCGGGGTGGGATGAAAAACTTCCTCTGGACTTTTCCCTGCCCCCGGCAGGGGTTTTCCCGAGGGGACGGAGAGAGTCGTGGGTTGGGGCGCAGCGAGTTCACCAGCCAGAGGGCTTCCCGCATCTGGGCTCACCAGTGCGATGAGTTTGGCGTCCTCAATCCCCTGGGGCTGAGCCCTGTCCCGGGAAAAGGGGTGGGCAGCGATTTCCCGGAGGTCGGACGGTCTAGGGTGTGCGTGGGCTCCTCAGCACCTGTGTTTGGGGAACTTGAGGGAGAAGCAGGGGATACTCATGCTGGAAAAAGCCCTGCTTTTCCAGAAAGATGATCAAAGTCTTCCAAAAGCTCTGGGCAAAGGCTGGTCGGGGCAGCTCCAGTGCTTGGAGGGCTTCAGAGTCACCGGTGGAGGGAAGGGATGGGACCGACTGTCCCCTTGCCCCTCCCAGTGGCTTCAAGCCAAACTTTCTCATCTCGTTTTTTGGGGCTGGGATACTGAGTTTGGTGGATTTTGGGGGGCTGAATTTGGCTGGCTCGGCTTGTGCTGACATGAGAGCGGGTTTTGCCTCTCTGAGCATCGGTTGAAGCTGTTAAATCCCCCTTTGGGAACAGGCATCTCACCAGCTCGTGACGATGTCCTCTACTGATGTCCTCTGATGGCCATCCTAGTGCCACCTGGCTTTGCAGGGACCAGCCCAGCTGCCACCCACGCGGTTCCCCAGTGGCAATTGAATTAGAGGAGATCTCACTTAAACAACTCTTCGCCCCCCCTTCCTCTGCCCCAGCCTCGGCCCAAGGGCTCCCTGAACAATTGTGAAATGAGATCTTTATCATTTTTATTAAAAGCTGTACACAAGGCATCACCATTAGGCTGGATGGGAGGAGGGAAAGGAGGGGGGGGGTAATTCCCTTATGGCTCCCCTCTTTTTTTTTTTTCCCCCCCACACCAGTTTAATTCATAGTGGTGGGATGCAAACGCTCCCCAGAGAGTGATGGATAGTGGGGAAATGAAGAATATGAAGGAGCTTTATTGAAGCCATCAATCTCAGGCGAGGCTGCTGCGATCAAAGGCGCAGCCTGTTTCGGCAGAGGTTACGCAGAGGAGCAAAGAGATCAGGTTTCGGGGAAATTCGGGGCACTGAGGGGATGCAAAGCCAATGCAGCTCCTGGCTCGGCCCCGGCTGGAGGAGCCAGCGCCCGTGGAGCAGGGTGGAGAGCGGTGGCCTTGTCCTGGCCAGGGATGCTGATCCCGCTGAGGTTTTGGCACACCTGCCTCTCCTTCTACTCCTCCAGGACACCGGGATTTGCAGCCTGGGCAGGAATAAGGGGAGGTTAACCCTTCCCTGTGCCGCGGTGAGGCTGAAGACCCTCCTCACTTGCTTCTCCCCAGCTGAAATGCCCATCCTCTATGAGGTCTCTCCTCCAGCCCAGCACTGTGGCAATAGGAGGTCCATTAGGGTCCAGGTTTGAATGTCACCGTGTGGCACCATCACTCACTCAGCCTTGTGCTGCCATGGCTTTCTTGATGGTGTCCAGCAGATGGGTTGGAGGCTCTGAAGCACCTCCTGATTTCTCCAGACACTTGTTTTTTTTGCAGGCAATGATCAAGCTGTTGCCACCCTGCTTGGTGGACCACAAGAGGGGACCTTCCCCTGGAGTGGGACAGCATCGATCTCGCGAAGATGAGCAGGCTGGGCTGGAGGGTTTGAAGATCCCCTGGTGCTGGGACAATGTTGACCCACCCTGGTCCCAAACCCAGCCAGAAGCAGGCAGCCAAGCCCTGGGGTCCAGGCATAGGTGATAATCTGAGCAAGGAGGTGCTGGAAGGGGAGCTGACACACCACCCGGGGAGCTTGTCAGCTTGGTCCTGTGATGTTGCTGCCCAGCGCAGATTCAGGCCATGGTTTGGCCCGTGGGGCTTCTTGACGGCTGTGAGCACTGTGCCTCTCGCTGAGCCTTCCTCTCCTTTCCTTCCCACTTTTCTGCAGCCACCACCTTCCCGAGCACCTGCAAATCAGGGCAAGGTGGCATCTGCTGGCTCATCCAGAAGTGGGTCTTGTGGGTAGGTAGACCTTGCTTTCTGCTGGTCGCCCTCCTTTGGGTGACTCCATGGGGAGGTGAGAGCAGCACAGGCAAATCCACGGTGGCTTTTGGAGCTGGTCTTGCATCCCAATGCTGCTTGGCAGTGGAAACGGCATCCCAGGAGGGATGCTGCCCTATGCCAGGGCCGGCTTGGCTTGCTTTACCTTCACAAACGCCAGCCCCAACTTCCAAGCTCTGCCACCCTTCGGTGACCCCACAGAAAGGGTCTTGCAGATCTGTGTGCGCTGCCATGAGCTTTACAGCCTCCTTCTACCTTTTTACAGAGTGCTACATTCCTGGGAGGTGAGGTCAGAGCCGCTTCCCTGCACAGGCAAAACCAAGGGACGGCTGGAGAGTCGATGCCTTAAGGCTGGGACATGTGGTGGGTGGGTCGAGGATGGGGTCTGGGGTCCATCTGAGCAGGATGCTCACCTGGGGTTGGTGGGGTCCATCCTTCCTCTGCTGGAGCCTGTAGTGGTGGTGGCACCTTGACGTGGACCAAATGTTGGGGGGGGGGGCTGCTTTCTAGTGGAGTTTTGGCCCTCTGGGAAGGGAGGTGAAGGTCCCAGGTCTTTAGATCTAGAGGGTGTCCTTGGAGGGGACCCAAAACCTGGCTGGGGACGTGACATCTAGCAGAGCCATGGGGCGGTGTGGCCATGGTGGTGAGTGCCATTTGTCCGTCCAGAGACGGGGCTGCCTGCAGTGCCAGGGCCCTGATGTGGGGGATCTCTTTGAAGCCAGTGTGCTATATCCATCACCATCCCTGGTGAACACACCAGCTGTACAAACAGCAGCCCCGAGCAAAGCCGCTGCCTCAGTCATCTCTCTCCTGCCTGTCCCCTCAGAGCCACCGAGCAACCCTGAGGGCTTTGGTGATGTCCCTTGGCCGGGGGATGAGGTGTCCCCCCTCCCTGGACTGGTTTCTGTGGCTTGGGGGGCTGCACCGAGCATCGCTGCCCACCATGTGGGGACATCTTTGGGCACTGCCTTTCTGATAGCGCCGGTAGATGAGGCACGTTGTGGGTTGTAGCTCTGGGACAGCAGCAGAGGGTGTGGGGCTGTCTGGGCCAAAGTCATCCGAAAGTAGCGGGGAGAAGGAGAAACAAGAGCTTGTTGGCTCTGGCACCGAGACAAAAGCCGCCTTCCTTTTTATTGCCATGAAGGGAGAGGGGCCGATGGTTCCTCCTGGGGCTGGGGGAGGCTGGACGCTGTCCCTCCGGTGGCACGGAGGGACATGGGGGACACGGGTCACAGGCTCCCCAGCTGCGGCGAGATCTCACCCTTGCTTTGCCAGCCAGCTGGTGCCGCCGAGCCCAAAACTTGACCCTTGCGCTGGATTTTTTTTTTGTTTTTTTTGAGTCGTTGGCGTGAAAACTGTTAAACAACCCAAACAAAGGCTCCGAGTCTATCAGCATCCCCGGGGCGGGCAGGGAGCGGCCGCGGGGACGATTAGGTGTGCCCTGAGCTCTCTGTTGGGCTGCGGAGGGGGTGTTCATCCCTTCTCCCTCCCTCTGAGTCCAGATAAAGGCCGGATCCTTGGAGGCACAGCTGGATTTTGAAAGCTCCTGGTCCTCCCCTCACCCCCAGCTGCGGGAGTGACCGAAGATAAAGCCTCTTGTCTCAACACCTCCATCCTTGCGTTTCCAAGAACCCAGGAGGGTTCTTTGGGAAAACCTGGTTGCTTTCTGCCCCCGGCTGCCTCTCACCATCTCTCTCCAGCCCACGGAGGGAGGAAGGAGATGGCCATGGCGGCCAACGGCTCCGGCGGGATGCGGGATGCTCCGCTGGACAACGGCTTTGCTGGCACCGACGACCTGGTTTCCGACTGGTACATCTATGAAACCATGGAGCCGGCCGCACCGCAGGATGAGTAAGTGTCCGGCCTCGCTGGTGGGTGCCACGTGTCCCCCTGTCCCTCTTGGGGTCACCCTGGGCCTCCTGCCTGGCTGCCCTATCCCCTTTCTGTAGAGTGATGTCCCCTGAGCAGCCGAGACAGGATTTATTCCCGGGTGAGTGGGAGGTGATTAAAAAAGCTTGTTTTGAACCCCTAAAAATGCTTGTCCCCATGGATGGGACCCCACAGCCCAACCTCACAGCAAGGACACAGCATTTCATGCCCTGAGCTGAGTGCCGTTCCCAAGGCCAAGAGAGGTGCTGTAGGGAGGGGGAAACTGAGGCATGGGGCAACGGGGCAATCACCCGAGGTGTCCCACAAGGCGTGAAGCTGCGCATCCCCAGCACCATCTCTCAGCTTCTATTCTCTCTTCCCTGACTTTACCCTCTGTGAGTGGGTTTTACACCCCTCAGTTGACCTAATCCTGAGGGCAAGCAGGAGGAGATCCCAACCCAAAGGCTTCCTCCTCATCCGTAATCTTCTGCCTTGCGAAACGGGCTTGGAAATCTCCTTGCCCAGCCTTTCCTCCAGGCAAACCCCCCACCTGTGTGACCCACACCTCTGGTAGAAATGTTTCGGGGTATTTTCTGGGTGTCCCTCCTCTTCAAGCCATGGTCGGGGAAGGCACGGAAGTGGCACCAGGGGTTTTGCTTGTCTGAGGTCTCATGGGTGCTCTGGGTTTAGATGCTGAAGCCCTGGTGACACCAAAAAGAGCTTTGGTATCTCTGTGCTCTCAGTCCTGTGGGTGGGAGCCCTGGATTCCCAGAGCCTGGATATTTTGGGACAGCGGGAACTTGCTGGTCTACCCAAGGCCAGGGTAGTTAGCAGTGAGGAGAAAAAAAAAAAAAGGCAAAAAGAGCTTTGCTAATGGCAGCTGATCCTATAAAGCCTTTTCTGGCAGGTTGGGGACAGCCTGGGACACACGATGCCTGAGAAATTCTAATTTCCCTATTGGACCCTTCCCTGCAGCCTTGCTGGTCTCCTGTCTCTGCCCACCCCACCGGCACTGCAGGGTTTGGAAGGACACAAGGGCTCAGGGGGTTCCCCCCCACTGCGAGTTATGGGGCTCAGGGCTGTGCTGCCCGGCGTTGGGTGACGGCCAGAGTGTGAATAAATAAAGCGACGCTGGCTCGGCTGGTGGGGGGACGTGGCTCTGGGACCCCATCCCGCATCCCCTTACCCCCCCGCCCCCAGCAGCCATCCCCTCTGCCCCCCCCCCCATCTCTGGGGCTGCTCCCTTTCCCATGGGAAAGGCATCAAAACACCCTTCAAGGGGTCTTCAGCCTCCCAACCGGCATTTAATAAGTGTGTTAGGCAGTGAGGAGAACCGCTTGGAAAAGACAGAGCCAGAACAGATACGGGTGTAAAAGAGGTAAAAGGGGGTCTTCACCCTTCCTTGCTGATCCCCTATTGAGCCTTGGCACCCCCTGTACGCGCAGGGAGGTGGTCCAGCGCCTGTGAGGATCAATTCAGGGCCACTCCCGGGTGTTATCTCTCTAACTTGACCATAAAATCGCCTCGTGAGGGTGACTTCATCCCAGGTTATCCACGGTTGTGTAACCCGGCTCGTCAGAGGTTTGCCCCTTCTCAGCACCGCACCAAAATCTCCGTCGCCACCGCGTACATGGGCGTTCCTCTGGGGTCTTTGCTTTGCCTTTTTGGGTCTAAATACAAAACACACATGATTTTATTATTTATTTTTTTTCCCCATCCCTTCTTCCTAGCACGTTTCCCAGCGTAATCCCAGACTGCGACCCCACCATTTCTCCCAGGCTCTATCACATCTGCATGGCACCCGTCTCCGTGAGTACCCACCATGTGCCTGTGTGGTGTGTCGTCTGCCCTGACTGTCATATCTGCTGTCCCCCAGCTCAGGTCATGCCCATCCACTCCCGAATAGCGGGTCCGGGCTCTTCAGCTGGAGCGAGGTTTGAGCTGGAATGCTCTAAAGAGGGACTCGCGCGGCTCCAGACGTTGTTTCGTGCCTGTAGTCAATGGAAAGCTTTGATTTATCTTTATTTTTTTTCCCAGTATGGTCCCTCTGAGGCATTTAGAGCCCATAACTCACCAGAGCAGGTTGAGAAGTGTCTGTCCCTGCTTCATCCCTGGCTCGATTTAGGGCATTGGATGGAGACAGTGTCTCCGCAGAGGGTCCCCATCCCATAGCAGCATGTCTGAGCGCCCCCCCCAGACCTCCCCCCCCACGTATTTATTGCTCCCTCTGTTGGGTTTCTGGCAGCTGGCCGTGCTTGTGGGCTTGTCCTTGCTGGTGAAGCGCAGGCGTCTCCACCGGAGCTGCTGGAACGGCGTGCCAGGACTGCTCAGGTAGCCTGACCCTGCACCCTGGTCCCCAGGGTCCTTGTCACACCGCAGCCAAGCGGGTGGAGGGATGCTGAGGTGCAGCATGGGATAAACCAGCTCTGGGGCAGGGGGTGGTGGGGACAGGGTGCCCACGATATGGTGGCAGGCTCATCCCTCCCTTGGCTTGCAGCCCGGCCAACTTTCTGGAGGAGGAAGGCAACCGAGGGCTGGTGGCCGCGGTGTTCGGCATCCTGTTCTCCTCCCTGTGCGTGCTGGTCTTGGACAGGGACCCTCTGCCGCTCATCACCGACTCCTCACAGGGCACCCGGGGTAAGGCGAGCACCCTCCTGGCCGGTGGGCACCCAGTTCCTCCCCACCAAGGAGGTGTCCAGCTTTGGATGGCATCCCCCAAGCAGACTGTTCACTCTGGTCCATACTGAGGGCGCTGCCTTTCTCTTCCCCATTTTGCTCTCCCTCCTCTCTTCCCACCATCCCATTTAGAGTACTGGAAGATCCTGGCTTTGCTCTACTACCCTGCCTTCTACTACCCCCTGATGGCCTGTGCCACCGTCCGGCACAGGGTCAGCTACCTCGTGGGCTGCCTGCTCTCCTGGTGCCACTGCGTGGTCCACATCTGGCAAAAGGTGGATTGTCCCCAGTCCCCCAAGGTATGTGTCCCACTGCCCGGGGAAAGGAATGAGGAACCTGGTGTGGCCCGAGGTTGGAGGTGGCTTTCTCCACCACCTCCTTGAAGGTGTCACCTGCTCAGGACTAGGACCCCCAGGCTTGTGGTTGTCTCATGGGTGACAGCTCTGCTTCTCCCCAGATATACAGGTACTACTCCATGCTCTCTTACGTCCCCATCATCCTCTGCCTTGTGCTCTTAAGCCTTTGGTATCCAGCCCTGCTCATCAGAAGCTTCACCAGGCAGGAGGAGACCTTGGACAAGGAGGTAATGAAGATCCACGGAGGGTGGTAGCATGGGAAAACCCCTTGATGGACCTGCCTGGTTTTGGGAGCTCTCCTGCCCCAGAGCCCACCTGTTTGCCTTGGGGACTGGGAGAACTGGGGTGCTCCCAGGCCGCGTGTTCCTCACTGTTTTCCACCACCGGGAGCTGCCCCCCCGCCTCCATCCCACTGACGGCACGGGTCACAGCTCTGTTTATTCTGGATTTGAAAAAGGGAGTGAAAAATCCATCTTTGGAGTAAACTCCTTAGTACAAGAGGCTTAAGGCATCAATGCATCCCATTCAAGCCGGGACTGGGGTCGCCTTGTTTTCCCAGCAGGCTGGATAATCCCCGGCCCTTTGGGAAATGCCGGCCTTTGTTGGGAAGAGAGGAGGAAAAACCTACTTCAAAACAAGAAATAAAAATAATAAAAAAAAAGAGCTGTCAGCCCAAGCGTGGACTGAAGTGACCCCCAGGCACTTGCTGGGAGCTGGCTGGTGGGAATGAGGGTTTTCGACTGGTGGGATGCAGATGCTGTGTTGCCCCCTTCCCCCCCCCCCCAAAAAGATGGTGTCACCTCTCCTTACCCTGAGTGCCTGAGCATGTCCCTGCCCTCAAATCGGGCAATTTATTGCTCTTTTTCCTTAAGGTTCCAGGGAGAGGTTATTACAAGAAGTACCTGAAGGCTGTCCTGTCCAAACGCCCTCGGAAGGGCAGGTAAGGACGGCATCTTCCCGCAGCTCTGCGACATCGGCAAGCGCCAGCGCCGACCCTGCCTGGGTCCCCGCTCCCCAGGAACGTGCTTTCCACCCTCTCCTTCCTCCTCCAGCTCCCCGAAGATAGAAGAGAGCCTCCTATCAAGGGTCCAGGCATATTTACGCTCCTACATCTACACTCCCGAGGAAGGTGGGCTGCGGGCAGGGGCGGGCTGGGCTCTCGGTCGGCAAACCGGCTGCCTCCCCCTCCCCGGGGAGAGCAAATGCCTTTCTTGGCTCCTTTTCCCCCAAAGCATCTGTGCCGCGGCAGCTGCCGCCCGCCGCACGTGCGACGCCTCGGCTTTGCGCAAACTGTTGTGGTTTGGGGTGGGGGAGCTGGACCCCCACCACCACCGCCGCCATCACCACCACCATGGGGGACATGGGTGGGCAGCAAGGTTCGGGTTGTGCTAATATCACAGCCTGATGCTTGACAAGGCTCTGATAAGGGAATAAAATCTATAATAAGGGGATAAAAAGCCCTAATAGGAATGGGGGACTGCTCCTCGCCCCCTCTGCCTATGGGAGAAGCAGGGGCTGTCCTGGGTGGTGGCACCCCAAGGGGACATGGCGGTTGGGACTCAGGGCTGTGGGCACACAAGGTTTCGTGGGCTTGCAGGAAAGGAGGATCCACCGGAAGGAAACCCCTCCAGCCGGAGTACGGAGGAACCGCTCCCAGCTATACATCCTTGAAGGATTTCCCTGGGGAAACCCCAATTAATATTCAACTGCCCTATTCCAGCACTCTCCTCATGGTGTTGGCTTTGGCTGTTGGGTTGGGTGGACCTGCAGCATCTTCTTCTCTTCCCTTGTGATCCCACATTCCTACTCTTCTCCGATACACCCCTCCAATTCTTCATTCCAGGTTTCCGGATCCCGCTGAAGCTCGTTCTGTCCATAACCACAGCCGTGATCGCTGTCTACCAGGTGATGCTGCTGGTTAAATGCCGAGCAGACCCCTCTCCCTGACTTCTTGGCAGTGTCCTCTGCAGGCAGAGGAGCCCAGAGGTCATTGCCACACCACAATTTTGGCTACAGGGATGGTATTAACGTGCCTCGAGGTATTACCATCCTTCAGCTGAGCTGCAGGAACCGGCCATGTGCTTCCAGGGCTCAGCCAGCCTTAAGTCTTTAAGCTATGGCCATGGCTCAGCGGTGGGATGCCATGACCCCGGGGGAGTTCACGTGGGCCCCGCTCCCTCGCAGGTTGCCCTGCTGCTCCTGGTAGCCGTCGTCCCCACCATCCAGATCGTGCGGGCGGGCATGACGAAGGACATCGTGGTGTTGCTGGTGCAGTTTGGCTTGGTGCCCTCAGAGAACCCGGCTGTGCCAGGTGACATGGAGAAGGAGCTCAACACAGTCAAGTACTACCTGTGGTCGCTGGAAGGTGGGTTCTCAGCCAGGTCCTGCTTTGATACGTGCTGGAATTGAGCAGATGGCCCCCCTGGATAATTCAAAGCCCTGGATTTGGGGTGGTGGTGGGAATGGCAGGGATGTCCCCCCATCCCTCCATAGCATTACCTTGGGCTACCACTAACCCCAGGGGGGCTTTTTATGGCTTTTCTTGAGTCACCAAGCCCCTCTCCTGCTCTTTGCTCCCCTGACATCCCCTTCCCCGCTCTTGCTTCCCCCCCATGACAGCACCCCCTTTTCTGAGAGCATCTTCCCAGGCTCTTTCCGTCGCCCTGCCTGCTTCTCACGGCTTGCTCCATGATGTTTTTCCAGTGCTGAGCTAAGCCTAACTGCTCGTATTTTCTCCTGGCTGCTTGTCTTTCCCCTTCCCCTTCCCTTTCGCTGTCTCACCAGCCCGTGCCCGCCTGGGAGATGGAGATCCCCATATGGCAAAGGGGATGCTAGGGAGGGAAACTGAGGCACGGTGCCCTGCTGGGAGGGGGGAAACATCTGTACAGCACCATAACTTGGCCCACCACGATGCTCCTGAGATGCGTTTTAGAATAATATGTTGTTGCTGGGGCTCACGGCCGCTGTCTTCCCCCTCCTCCTGCTTCTCCACAGTCTGCTACATCTGCTCGCTGGTGCTGTGCTGCCTGCTGACCTGCACCATGCTCCTGAGGACACTGGTGATGCACAGGTAGGGGGTGGTGCCCTCTCCTCTGGCCTTCAACCGGTCTCCCAGCCAGGCTGCAGCTGGTCTCTCTCTCCCCAGGAACAACCTGAAGGCGCTCTACCAAGGGGCCGTGCTGGATGTTTTCTACAAAGCCCACATCCTCCGCCCATCCCGACAAGCCATTGTCTGCTGGATGAGCTTCGCCAGCTTCCAGACAGCTTTTGCCTGCCTGGGTAAAGGGTTTTGGGGGGGTCAGATGGGTGGTAGACCCCCACAGCCTTCCTCAGGTTTAAGCATCTCTTCCCCCCCCCCCCTTTCTCGCTCCATTTTTGCAAAGGGGTCAGCTGCAAGGATTTTGTCCCTCTTTTTTTCCAACCCCACCACAATCTGGCCTTCTGCGGAAAGGACCGTGAACACCAAATGGTGTTCAAAAAANGGGGGGGGGGGGGGGGGGAATAATGACTTGTTTTGGCTCAAGCCCAACTATTTTGATTCGAGAAGCTGTCGCGGCATCTCGTGCAAAGGACTGTCTGTCTCCTCCGGTCCCGGTTTTCGCATCCCGGGTGCTCCTCGCCACGTGTCTTCCTCAGCACAGCCTGGGGCTCCCTGGTTGGGAGGGCTGGCTGGCCCAGGGATGGGTGGAGGATGTCCAAGCGGGTAGAAATCCTCACCCCACCGTGGTTTGGAGATGTTTTAAGGTCTCTCTGCCCCATGGGAGGTGACTCTGGACAGTATCTGTGGTGATACATGTGTAACACCCAACTACATCAGCATCCCAAGGTTGCACAGGAAAGTCACGCTGAGGATCTAGAGGAAGGATGGAAAGACAGGGGGTACCACCAGGTCTGTTGGTGAGCACCTCTTGGGAAAAGGGACCTATTTTGCAGGCAGATTGCAGAGGTTAGCGCGGAGGTAGGAGCTGGGGAGCCCCCCAGGAGCCAGAAGCTCCTTGCACCCCTTTGCCAGCGAGGAGCAGCTTTCCTTTGGCCACCCAGGGCTTGATGCATCCCTGGCAGAGCTGGCTGCATCTCACCAGGTTGCTGTGACTCTACCTCCTGCTTTAAAATCTTGCTTTTCAAGACATTAAAGCAAGGCAGGGGAGGCGAAGCACAAGCTCGAGCAGGAGAAACCACAGCCGCTGCTGATCTCGGTGTGATTTATGATTGGAAATCAGAGCTCGGGCTGGTTTTTTTGTTTTCTGATGAGGCATCATAGTTGCAGCCCTGAGTGATGGCTCTTCTCGGCGGGGATAATGTGGGGAGTGATAAGAAAGGCTGAACTTGTAATTAAATCCCGCGTGGAGCATTGTGTTTGGAGCGGGGGGAGGCAGGTAAGGATCTCACAGGCTTTTTATGGGATTAAAGTGAAAGACGCACTCAGCAACAAGCACAGGTTTGGGGAATAAGGGCAAGAACAAGAACCGCTTCTCCACCTTCCCCTGCCACGGTTTCTCTCCTGGTGTCTCCCTCCCAGGTCTCCTCATCCAGCAAGTGATTTTCTTCATCTGCTCAGTGGGGTTTACCTTCCTCTTCGTCATCCCGCTCCAGTCCGGCACAAACACGTACCTCTTCAAAATCATTCGGAACATGTGGTGAGCACTCATCAGCCCTTGGGGAGGGATGGAAGACCCAAGAGGGTACCATTGCCATGGTGTGTTTTGGGTGTTTCTGTCAAGGGGAGGCCCTATCTTGGGCTCCTTCAACTTTGCTGGAGGTTTCTGCTGCCTGGGATGGTGTCTCCTGCTTGGGACCCTCCTGGTGTCCAACCTGCCTCTTCTCTTCCACCCAGGCCCTTCTGGTTAACCCTGGCTCTTGCTGTTGTTGTGCAAAATTTGGCAGCTCACTACCAATTCCTGGAGCAGCATCCCCTCCGGAAGGAGCTCACCAACAGGTATGGGGACGTGGGGGGCCTTTGGGGCACAGCTGTCTCTCCTGATGTCCAAGCCCCCGGGACTGTGTTGGGTTTACACGTGCCCCTGATGTCATGGTGTCCTCTGTGCTGTGAGCTCAAAGGGGAAAGCCTGTGGTTTTGAGGGGTTTAAGTGGCTCCATGCTCCCAGAGAGGTTTCTTCAGATGTTTTAGAGGGCCATGGTCCATTTACAGCCTTGATTTTGGTGGGGTGAAGCTGGTGAGGTCTGTGCCCTGCTCCACCATCCCCATTTGCAAGCCTCAGAGGAAGTCCAGATCCCTCAGGATCGGCTGGACCAGTTCAGAAGCTGCGTGCTGATGTGGTCCCTTGCTCACGCATAGTGTCACTGCCTAAGCTGTCTCCTTATGCTGAAGACCAGGGTGGCAGATGGGTCTGGGTGTCCTGCTCTGTCCAGCCAAGGCATTTCCATCACCTCCATCGCTTGCCCAGCATTGTGGGGAGGCTGCTGTAGGCTCTTCTGGCCTCCACAGGAGCTGGTGTCCTCCATCCCAAACCTCCATACTCATGATTTGTCTGGTTTCTAAGTCTTCAGGGAGAACTGGAGGCCAAGCTTTGAAGTCCTGAGGGTCTGGACTCCTGTCTCCTCTCCAAAAGCCCTAAATGGTGTTTGCTTCTCTCCGTGGGATGGCGACACCTCAAACAGGGACCATGTCTGCTGAGGAGGGAGGGAAGGGTGGGAGGCTTATTTTGGCAGGAAGTTTCTCTGGCAGGGAAGAACTGTGCTTCCCATCCCGTGGTGTTTGTGTTCCTTACTCCTCCTCCTCCTCCACCCACAGGCGAGCTCTCTACATAGTCACTTACCTGCTCTTCCCCATCAATGTCCTGGTGGGTGTCCTAGCCGGGGTGTGGAGGATGGTAATTTCTGGCCTTTATAACGCCATCCACTTCTGCCAGCTGGACATCAGCCTGCTGAACCGCAGTGTGGAGACCTTTGACCCAGGTAGGACATGGGGGTGGGTCCCTCTGCAGCACCTCCGTGAACATGGAGGTCCTTCTTCCACCATCAAGCTCCTGGTGGACAAGGCCAAGGGCTCCTGCATCACCTGGAGCTGCTGGGACCAAGGGTGGCTTCAGGTCCTTGTGCTCTGTGTTCAGAAATGGGTAGATGGGGACAACTGGAGCAAATGGCTTCTCCTTATGCTGGCTTGGTCCTGCTTTTCCATCCATCCCCAAGGGTGGGTGATGCCCTGCTGAGGTCCCCTGGGCTTCACCAGTGGCCGGACCCCGTTGTCTATGGGAATGGACCCTGCACTAAAGGCTGGAGGGAGGAGGGCTCAGCCCTTCCTCTGCTTTTCCCGCTGGGATTTTGGGAGCGGAGCTCATCCCTGGCTCTGGAGGCAGAGCAGCTCTGGCAGGGTGGAGATGGAGCCTGCCAAACAACCTTCCCCTTTGTNGGCTTTGTTCCCCCAGGCTACCACACGTACTGCCACTATCTGAAAATCGAGGTCAGCCAGTCCCACCCGGTGATGAAAGCTTTTTGCTTGCTGCTTCTCCAGCCAGCCAGGCCGGAGGGGCCACCGGGGCTCCGAGCCAGCAACGTGGAAGAAGGTGAGACCTTCCCACCGCCAACCGATGCAGGGGAATGCACAGCCATCCCGGTGGGGTGGCATCGGGGTCTCCTCTGCAGCTTTCCTGCTCTTCTAGAGATGCTGGTGGTGCCTTGGGGTAAAGGGACCATTGAGGATTGTGGTTTTGCCGCTCCCTCCTCTTTTATGCCACCTCCTCTGTTTGGTGCATGACTGTTCCTCAGGGAGGCCTGGTTCCTCTACCTGTGCAAGGGCAGGATGGGGCTTTCACCCCAGGGTGTAGATGGCATCTGGGCAGCTCCAGCGAGGAGCAGCTGGGGCTGAAATTGTCCCCCATCCCCCCATTTTCTTTCAGGCATCCAGCTGATGCAGCCCAAGAAGGCGCCACCAAGCAGAGCCAGGTTCAAGCAGAGCCGAGCCCGGTGGTGGCTGGCCTACACGCTCCTCAACAACCCCTCACTGACAGCTTGCCGGAAAACCGCCCTCTCTGACCCCACAGCCAACGGCACCCAACTCAGCTCCCCCAAGCCCTGACCTCCAGAGAAGCCCCCCCTCCTCTCTCTGCCTCCCTCACACACTCCTGTCCCATCCCATCCCTGTCTCCCGTTGACTATCCTCCTGCACTGGCAGGAGTTTTGGGCACCTCTTGCTCCTCTCCAGCCTCTGGTCCCTCTCCAGTGGTGATGGGGGCTGTTTTTTAGCTCTAGATTCATGCTGAGCCACTACCAAGGTCCAAAGGTGAAGACAGCCAAGGCAAATGGGTCACCTCCAAGCCTGACCTAGATGGAGAGAGGGGTTGATGAGCCAAGCTAAACCCTTCAGGCATCTCAGAAAGGTCTTCTGAAGAGTGACTCCTGCAATGAGCCCACCAACTCTCAACAGTTGCCTTTCTGACCCGTGGCAAGGCAAGGCACAAGTCCCCAGCACCAGGGCAGTAAGGAAAGAGGGCGAAGGCGTGTGTTTTGTGTGCATGGAGGGATCCTCAGCCAGACTGAGCTCAAGGAGCTACCTGCATCTCGACGTGGTCTTCCTGCAGAGAAGGTCCCTGCTGCCAACCCCATCCCCAGCTTCTCCCTTTCAGGGCTAATCCTGAGGGATCCCGAGTGCCATACCTGACCCTGGGACTCTTATTTTCCCCCAATATTGTGAAGGCTCAAATCCCTGTCTGCTCCTCTGTGGGCCATGAGGTTGCAGAGCCATTTGTTTCCTGCTCCCCGTAACTCTTGTCCCCTCGGTGCCTCTTGCTGCCACCCCGTTTTGTTTAAAACCAGCGGTTCCCCCCCCAGGACCAGTGACCCTCCAAGCAAGCAGAGCTTGAATCCATAGAAAGCAGTTTTACACCTCGCTTGGACGTGCCAAGTTGGGGAAGGTTAATAAATCACATACCTCATTCCTACACTCGGGGTGTGCTTGGTCTCTTGGCCATTCCCAAATAAGCCAGACCTGGAAGAAGGGACGTGAGGATCGTCATAGCTATGTCTCCAGGTGATGGTTGGGACTGACCTTGCTCAGCAGAGGCTTTGTGGTAGACCTGCTTGACCTGCGGGTGATGGGACCAAATCTGTGATTCCCCCTCTCTGCACCTTAGGGAAATTTTAACGCAAAGCTGATCAATTTGCTTTCCCGTCAAAAAGTTTGGCCCCTAAACCTCAGCTCCCATGAAGGATGGGAATGGAAACAGGATGTTTTGTGGCTAAAGCATCAACGGTAGGTGTCCAAGGTGTTGCTGGGTCACCTCTTCCCACCATGTGTCCCTTGAAAATCCTGCCTTCGGTGGCTGGAATTATGCCTGGCGTCAGCCCACTGTTGCAGGCAGGGCTTGTGGCAAGTCGTATTGGTGGCTCCTCGTTCCTCCATCTCAACCCCATCTCGACCACCTCAGCCTTGCTAAAGACTTTACAGCCCGCCCTGCACGGAGTAGGGCTGCTGGGCCATCCCCTCTGATCCATGGGGCTTGAGCCCCTTGCCCCAAGGATCTTCTTGGAGGTGAGCAGACCTGCTTTTCGCAGGCTGTCAAGGACCCCATGCCCTCTTGTTGGGGTTGGCGTGGGTTGGGGGTGAGCGAGGCTGACCCCTCTGCTTTGGGGTTTGCCTGGAGGGTTTTGGCATATCCCCACAACATTGAAGCTCTCTGGGTGGGAGCCATCCCTCTTCCCTCTTCCCCCTGACCCCCTCCCTTTCCATCCCAGCGAGGAGAAGGGGGGTCCCTGCCTTCATCTGCCACCCGCTGCGCTTGGATGCTCAAAGCCCTGTCGCATCCGCTGCCCTGACCAACGCTGGTTTAATCTTATTTGATTACTGTCTGGCACGTAGTACGATGTCACCAAACCGGGTGACAGCGGTGGCACCGGAGGCAGATCTGGCTCGTTTTCTTTTGAAGACAGCAGGAGCCCAAGGGGCGATTCCTGCTGTTTTCCCATCCCTGGGCTTTGCGTGCTGTGGGTTCGCGTGTCTGAGCACAGGAGGGATGCGGCGCTGATGGGTCCTGGGTGTCCTGCGTGGACCAGGGTGAAGGGATGCCCTATGGCAAAGGCTTCGCCTTGCCCTTGCAGCCCATCCCAAACCATCTCGGGCCTCAGAGGCACTGGGGCTTTGAAGGCAGCCTCGGTCATCCCTGAAATTTTATACAGCTCTGGGTCATGGGTGGAGCTGGATTTCAGCATCTGTTTACGCAGCCCTGCCCGAGGCTTCCTGGAGATGTCTTGGCAGGCGACGGGTTGGGACCGAGGTGAGAGATGACAGCCCTGGGAGGAAGAGGGGAGGTGCTTCATTGGTTTGCTTGTTTTCTTTCCCTTCTTTGACATGAGCACGGTGCCCTGGGGGTTAACCGAGCTCCTCTTCTTCACGGTGGCTTCTCACCTCCTCTCTAAACCCATTGGGACAGCCATGGGATAGCTCTGCCCCTGCGCATCCACGGTCCTCTCCACCCAACCTTGAACTCTTGGCGAGGTGGTTCAGAGAGCTGATCCCACTGAAAAGCATCATGAACAAAAAAAAATTACCTACGTGGGGAATGGAAATTCAGGTCTGGGTCATCCCTCAATGTGAGGCACAGAGAGGAGCTGATGGGGGTTGTGACATCCCAGACTCGCACTGGCTGAGGATGGTGATGCCCAAGCGTGGGCAGATCCTCCAACCCAGGAGCTGTGTGGCAGGGTGCCCTGTTCATTATGGACGAGAGATGCTTAATATTGTTAAGAATTTGCCATAAAAGCTCTGAGTAAACTTGGCAAACAGAGAGCAAGTCACCTTTCTGGTGACAAAACAGCCGTGCACCAGCAAAGTCGGGGGAGAGCAGCAGCTCTGCAAGACTTTCTGGCATGGTTTATGGCTGCTGGGAGCATAAATCTTTTATTTTATTGTTTTAAAAATCCTTATCCCAGGCTCCAAACCCTGTTCCCGGCTGAGCTTGCAGGAATAAGCTCCCGTACCCCGCTATTCCCAGGCAGGCAGGGAGAGGAGGACCTGGGCTGGGATAAAATTGCTGTTAAAAGTTGTACCCTACGAAACGAAACCAAAACTCTGGCTGGGGCCGGCCACGATGTTTTTCCTCCTTTCTGCCTGTAATGGGAAAAATATGCGCCGGCTTGTTAGCATCAAAGGCTGTTCGTGCGAGGAGCCGCTGGCTCTTTCTGCCTCGGGACCCCCACGGAGCCTTCGGCGCCGTAGCCGGGATGGTGTTGGCATGTGGCAGCTCTTCGGCTGCCCTTGTCCCTACCCTTCGAGCTGGCCAGACACCAGATTGTGGGGCTGGAGAACTTGGCTGGAGGCTTGAGGCTCCGGGACAGCTGCTTCTCAGCTGGTTTTGGCATCCCTGCCTGCTGCAGGCAGCGATGGAGGAGGGGGGGGGTGTGTTTGGGGTACCCTATAAATGCATCCTCCCTCCAGGGACATGGTGGGGGGATGCTATAGCGCTGGAAGGGTTTTCGGCGAGCTGGGGGGATGCTACAGCACAGGGAGTTGGGGGGGGAAAAGGGGTTCCCCCTGAGGAAAAGGGGTTGGTGATGAGCTGTGGTACCCCACATGATGATGCTGGGTTTGGGGGAGGGGTGCACAGAGGCAGCAAGCACCGGATTGTTTAAAAAAAAGAAACCCCAAAAGGTATTTATTCTTTGGTTATAAGGCGAGGGTGGCTGCGGGGGTCCATCCAGCTCCCCCAGGCGAGCGCTGGCAGAAGGCACGAGAGCCGGACCACCCCTGCATCATCAGGGTCAGGGAGACGGAGTTTGGACATGCTCAGCCCCCCCCTCCCCACCATGAGACAAGGGGTCCCCCAGTCCCGTCCCCGCCCCGGGGCAGCCGGGTATGGTATATATGTCCCGTGTGGGAACGCTAAAGCACTTTAAGGAATGTGTTTATAGGTCAGCTCAGCTTCTCTCTGTCACCTGGCTTCTCCCAATCTTTCTTCCTACCGCTCCATCGTACAGCCCCCACTCAGTTTCCCGTCAGAGAGGAGCGCTGGGACGTTATTTTGGTCTCTTGGGGCTCAATCCCTCCCCACCGGGGTCGGAGCCGGAGCAGTACGGCTCAGTGGGTCCAGCCCAGCTGAGCATTTTTTTGGACTGCAGCCTTCAGCTGTGAAAGGGAAGAGGAGGAAAAAAAAAAACCACCAAAATCAGCTGCATCACATCTGGGAGAGGCACTGAGGGTGGCGGGGCCTGATCCTGCAAGATGCAGGGAGGGTGCAGGTACCCTGGGTGCTCCTGCAGGGATGAAGCCCATGGGAAAGCTTCTCCTGCTCCACAAAACAACCTGATCCAAACCTGTGGCCCCATCCGATGTGTCCTACTGTACCTATACTGCTTACAAAGCGCCATCATATCTCTGTCCCCCAGAGCCACACGCCCGGGGACCCTGTACCTGGGCTACTCCCCCACTCTCAGACTGGTCCTTCTGCTCCTGGTGCTTGATGGGAGGTTGGTGGTAGGAAGGATGCGCCTGGCCAAGGGCCCCGGCGCTGGTCACAGCGGGGATGTCATCTTTGGTGCCGCTGGACCGATATGATCCTCTTTGTGAGAGATCCCCGCATCGGTCACAGCTCAGCGCTGCGGATGGAAGAGGGCTCATGGTCGTGGGCTCTGGGGATGGGTGATGGTCACCCTGTCGAGGGTGGACTTCAATCCTGCAGCCGCACTTTGGTCTTAGGAGGGAGATATGTCAGGAGGTGGTGGATTTGGATGCCTGGAAAGCGGCTGCATGGTGAGGATCTTCTCTACATCACCCAAGCTTGTTTGAAGCTCTCAACTAATGGAGCCCAGCCCTGACCCCCATCTAAGGAGGGGTTGAACAACCAGCCTTAGGCCTCAGTCTCGGCCCCCTTTGACTCCTGACCACCCACAGTTCCCAGAAGCTCAGCAAAGGCATGGCACTACGTGAAGATAAATGCTACAGAAAGAGGGGGAACCCCCGAGGCACCGTTTCCTTCTCCCCCCTTTAACAGCAGAGCACGATGCCCAAAGCCAGCAGGAGAGTCCCCAGGTGGACCTGGGGCACCACTCCTCCAGCCCTGCTCTTTGACTCCCTTGGCATATGGTAAACGATCACCAGCTTTTCTCCGGCACCAGAGGGATCCATTTCATCTCCCTTGTAGCAGCTCCGACCCCCGAGGTGGCTGGCTTGGGGGTCATCTTGGAGCAGGTCTTCAGCTGGATTCTCTGAACCAGCCAAGGCCACGTTGACCGAGACATCCCTCATGCCCACGTCGTTGACAGCGAGGCAGGTGTAGATGCCTTCATCCTCCTTGCTGAAGTTTGGGATGGCCATGGTGCCGTTCTTGAAGACCAAGAAGTGCTCTTGGCTCTGCTTGACGTTTCCATCCCGCGCCACGTTGGGCCCGTTGATCTCAATGCGGCGGCTGGAGGTCTGGATCTTCCACCTGATCTCCGGCGGAGGGCTGCCCGCCACACTGCAATGCAGGGTCAGCGTGAGGCCATTGTACATGACAGTGTTGTCCAGGTTGGAGAGGTAGGTGAGCTGCACGGAGGGGGCGATGCAGTGGTGGTCGGGGATGTCCGTCACCGCCCTGCCCTTCAGCCTGCCGGGAGCCACGCACAGGGTAGACCCCCCCTTGGTGATGGAGACGGAGGTGTTCTCAGTCCACTTCTTCAGCCAGAAGACTTTGCAGGAGCAGTTGAAGGGGTTGTTGAAGATCTGCAGCTGGGACAGGGAGGGCAGGTTGTCAAAGGTGCCCTCGGCCAGGGTGGTCAGCTCATTGTCGTTGAGCCAGAGGGAGCGTAGGTCCTTCAAGGAGCGGAAAGCATCCCAGGGCAGCCCAGCCAGGCGGTTGTTGTTCATCTTCAGGATCTGCAGACCGCTGAGGTTACGGAGGTCCTGCCAGGGGAAATCCGCTATCTTGTTGTGGCTCAGGTCCAGGTTCTTTAGGTGCACCAACAAGGCGAAAGCCCCCGGTTCCACCACCCCGATCTGGTTGTAGCCCAACCACAGTGACTGCACTTCGGGAACCTCAGCGAAGGACCCCTGCCCCAACCAGCCGATCCTGTTGGCTGACAAGGTGAGGATGGTCACGTTGGAGGACAGCCCCTCGGGTACCTCCTGCAGATCCTTGTAGGCACACTCAGCCAACAGCCGCCCGTTCTTCTTGGTGGAGCAGGAGCAGGCGCTGGGACAGGCCAGGCAGGACCCCAGGAGCGCGGCCAACCCCAGGCAGCAGAGCAGGAGCTTCATCCTTCCTCCTGGGAACAGAGACAGAGGGGGAATGAACCGGACGGGTCTAGCCCATCAGCAGAAGAGCGAAGCGTCCATGTGATTATCCCTAGAACTTCAGCTGGAAAAGGCTGTTTGAAATATTTTGGTGTTTCCTCGCCAAAAGCAGAGCCTTCGACTACTTACATGAGCAGGGAACTTCCCCCTAAACCCTTTCCTTCCCCTACTAGAAAACACCTCTTTTTGATCTTTGCTGAAGCACCAGCCCCTTGGGATGCCACTTCCCTGGGTTCTGGGATGAAAAGCGGGAGCTGGGGGGTTCAGAGTTCACCCCGTTTCTCCAACCGCAGCTCTTTCCCAACCAGCCTCAGCCGCAATTCCCCTTAAACCATCGAGCTGTTGGGATGTTCAGCGCGCTTTCAGACCTCAAACCAACCCCCGTCTCCATATTTTTCCATGTTGTGGAAAAAAAAAAAACAACCAGCTTCTCGAGCGCTTTTCCTCAGCGAAGCGAGTGTGGGGTCCCTGGCTGCTGGAAGTCTTTAGAGCGAAATATTTTGGAGCTAACTCCTTCTTCCCCTTCTCCTTGGCTCACGGAGGGGATTGTGCGTGCTCGCTTCCCCGGCGCCGGGCAGCTGTGTCCCACCAGGGAAGAGGTTAACTGCAGCTCTGCGAGGAGCTGGCACCGAGAAACCCCTTTGTCTCTGCTTTGTAGGCAAGTTTTGCTGCTCCTTCCAGTCCCCAACCCTGTCATTTAAGGCAGGAAAGGGGGGGGACACATGTTTTATTGGCAATGGGAGACGCTGAATAAGCCCTTGTGGGGTGGGGGGGAACAAAAGGGGGCACAAAGAGTCCTGTCCTTCCAGGGGATCAACCACCCCAGAGCTGGGGTTCAATGGATGGGGAAGGACACCCCCCCACCCCCCGAGGGCTCTGGGGGTGATGGAGGGGGTGAGAGCCCAGCAGTGGGGGGGGGATACTCCTTGGCTCATGCATTTTAAAGCCCCCAGCTGGTGTAATTTTTGGGGTGTCCCCTATCTGTCCCAGCAAGGTGTAAGTCCCTCCAGACCCCCATCACCCCCACCAAGCTGCGGGATGCAGGAGCAGCAGGGCTGGGGGAGCAGCAACGCGGCGGCGGGCGGGGGGGTGGTGGTGTCCTGCCGGGACAGGGGGGTCCCACGCTTCTTGATCTCTCCGAGCACCCCTCCACTCCGTCTCCCTCCCATCCCAAACCACCCCCCCTCACCTTCCACCGCCAGCATCCCCCTCCCGCCCCCCCGGGGGGCTGTTACCTCTCCCCGCCGCCTCTCTCGCTGCCCCCGCGGGCGGAGGCGGCCCGGGGGCGGTGTGAGCAGGGCCGGCACGTCGCATACCAGAGCCGTGAATAACCATCCCTCCCTCCCCGGGCCTTCCAGCCCTCTTTCCCCCCTTCCCCAACCCTGGCCCCGGCTCTCCCCGCCGGTCCCCGGTCCCTCCTGCCCCTTTACCGGCAGCTCCGGGGGGATGGAGCCCGCTCGCCCTCTCTCCTCTGAAAGGGTGGCAAACGCTCTCGTCGGTTCCCTCGGCCCTCGTTTGAGCTTCTCCTCCCCTCCCCGTCCCCCGGGCCTTTTTGTTTTCCATGGCACCGACCCACTCCCGCTGTAGGAAAACGGCTGCGGGGGCCCTTCCTCCGCCCGCCCGCCTCCCCCCGGAGCTCAGCCGCCCCCGGTCCCGTCCCCACCCCCCACACCCCCAGAGCTGGGGGAGCATCCAAACCTCTGCCCTCCTGCCCCACGTCTCATCCACAGTCATCCAAACCTCTGCCCCCCTCCAGCTCCGCATCTCATCCATACTCACTCAAACCTCTGTCTGTCCTGTCCCCCCCCAGCCCCGCATCTCATCCATACTCATCCAAACCACTGCCCCCCACCATCTCATCCGTACTCACCCAAACTTCTGCCCTCCAGCCCCACATCTCATCCATAGTCATCCAAACTTCTGTCCCTTTCCAGCTTTGCATCTCATCAATACTCACTCAAACCTCTGTCTGTCCCCCCCCAGTCCCTGCATCTCATCCAAACCACTGCCCCCCAGCATCTCATCCATACTCACCCAAACTTCTCCCCCCCACATCTCATCCGTACTCATCCACTGGGGCAACCGTGGTAGGGTCCCTCCTGTCGCACCCCTCGCAAAGGGACATCTAGGGGACAGGGTGGAGGGCGAGCGGCTTCTGGGGGACGTGGGGAGGCTGCCGGCTGGTGATTTGCCTCTGAGAGGGGGGGTGAAAGGATTTGGGGTGTCGGGGGAGGCAGGACACCCCACTGCAGAGCTGTCTGGTGCTGGGGCAGGGTGGGAAGGAGGGTGCCCAGAGGCTGGTGAGGGTCACAGGAGGAAAGAGGATGAGCCATCAGGGTACAGGGATGTCACCTGGAGCCATCTCCTCTGTCCTGCACTAAACTGCTGATAAAAGCTTTTAAAAGAAGATTATGGGGTGTTCATCCTGCAACCACCGTCCTCCAGCTCGGCAGGACCACTCGGGCAGAGGTGGGCATCCAGGAGGTGGATGCTGAGCAGGGTCCTTGCACCCTTCCCTCCCATACTCATCCACTGGCCAAACTGGGGCAGCGCTGGTAGGAAACCAGCCTGCTGCAGGGCTGGTGTTGGAATTCACCCCCAGCGTGGGAGCACGGAGCAAGCCAGACCCTCTTTGGAAAAGGCCCGGAGGAAGATGGAGGTAGAGCAGGGGAGGAGCTGGATTTCCCCCGGGAGAGCTCCCACTCCGCGTATCCCAGCCACCGCTCCCTGTCTTCACACTTGTGCTGACGCAGCCATCGCTGAGGCCAGGCTGCCAACGGGATTGGGGTTAAAAATAGTGACGTGCAAGGGAGAAGGGGATTATTTTGAATCTAGAGCAGTTCATTTGGGGGGCGGGCTCGCGGTGCGGCTGCCGTGGGACGTGCTGGTGTGCCGGGTGTGCTGGGGATTTTCTCCGTGGGGGTCAGGACCTGCTTTGCAAGGCATTTGTGGGGGCTGTCGCTGCCCCTCTTGGGTATGATGCTCTCACTGGTGTTGCTTCCTGACCCCACTGTGGGTCGATATCGCTAGTGCCCATCATCCCGGAGCAGGGCAGGCTGACTCTGGCTGGAGGCGGATGGTCCATCAGCCCCCCCCCCCCCACCCCCCCCCCGTGCTGTGAAGCACATCCTGAAGGTCTTTCAGAGCCCATCCAGAAGAGTTCTGGGGCGCCGAAGCAGTGGGGGACGCAGAGCAGGGGGTGCCTGCAGAGGCTCAAGCCTAATTCTGCCCACTTGCACCCACGGGGCAGATGAAAGATGCTGCTCTGACAATTTCTACGGGGACTCCAGACTCCATCTGTGACCCCACCAAGGCACAACCCCTCCAGCGGGTGAGGGCTGTAGTGCTGCAAAGTGACCGTACCACGGGGAGGGGGGGAACACTGCGATGCCCTTTTCCCTTCATTTTTTCATCTGGGTTAAGAGATAATTTGGGGATGGGGCAGGGGGGGATGTGCGTGAAAGCTTCTTTATTCTGGGGCTATCCTGCGCAGAGGGTGCCAGACGCTTCCCGCAGTTTAGGTGACACCATCAGCGTGTGACAGCCCGGGCTGCGTGGGCGCGAGCGTGTCACCATCACGGGTGGGCATGTCCCACCCCACCGCCTGGCTGCTGACGGGCTCTGCAGAAGGGTTAATGCCTCAGGAAGGGCTGAGCCATCCTGCCGGAATGCTTTAACCCTTTCCGGGAGAAACCCTTTCCAGGAGAAACCCTTTCCAGCTCCTCCTGGACATGGAGGGGGTGGGAGGATGCAGATCTCCATCCCTGATCCCTTCTTCTGCCTTTGGGCACCGGGTGCTAATTAGTGCCCTCCTGAAAAGGAGCAAATCTCAGAGTAATCCAGCATTGGTAGGGAGCTCATCACAGCGAGATTCCCTGTAGATACGTTAGGCGGGGAAATCTATTACTTTCTAATTAAACAAAGGCAGAAATGATTGTTCTTTTGCTATTCCTTACATGTTTCTGAGCGTGAAACTCAATTATAAGTGTATCCGCAGAAGGGGATTTGTCTACAAGGGGAAGTCTCTGCTCGGCACGGGGTTTTAACAGCTGGAGCGAACACCTGGGCTGCTGCGGAGCAGCCTCAAATTCTCAGGATTTGGGGGATTTGGGTGGGCAACCCCCCCTGCCCACCGCTTCTTTGCTTGCCGACCTGCTTTGTCTGCCTCCCCCACGCTCCCCGCAGCAGGAGAAGGATGCAAAGGCCCGACTTAAAATAGAAAGCCATCCTCTGGAGGATGGAGAAAGGAGCATTTGCTTGGGGGGGCAGCTCTGCCGGGATGCGGAGGCTGTGTTTGGGGAGGTGAGAGGCTTCAGTGGGACCACCCGTGGGTGCTGGCGAGTGGGTGACCATCCCCACACGAAGGGCGGGACGCCGCCTCTCAAGCAGGGACACTAGGAGGGCATGTGTCTTCGTAGCTCCAAGATAAGAAATGCAATCAAAGGCAGCCTTAAATCTTCTCCGTGTAATTGTGGGTTTAAATCATCAGTGGGACGAGAGGGGAGTGCTCCCGGCTGGGCTGGGGAGGGGGGTGAAAATCCATCGGGCACCTTCTTAGCACCCCGAGTCTTGGGATTGGGAGCAGTTGGGGACCAGGGTGACACTAACCCCTGCCCAGGCGGCCCCGTCCTGCCCCCAGCATCCCCGGCACAGCTCTGCAGGGTGGCACAGTGGTGGGAATATAGTCGTGTACATCCATACGGGGTGTGTATAGGAGATAAGCATCGGGTGTACGTGTGCACAGAGAAAGAACATGCGTATATATGCGTAGGGGGGGTATTTAGCATGTATTTGTACATATATTGAGCATACATATTTTGTGTGCGTAGATATATAGAGCTTATCCGAATTGTATGTATGTATTGTATGTATTCTTACTGCGTATGTATGTATATAGTGTTTGAGTATTGGCGTGTGTGTGTGGAGAGTGTGTGTATGTGCCGGGGAATATATTGTTTGTGTTTTTCTATACAGTGAGTTTACAAAGTCTATCTACAAGGTATATGATATATTTGGTTTACCATGTTTCCATGGATATGCTGCATTTACATATATTTATATTGTATGTATAGACCTTTTTAGAGTACCTAAAAAATGTGTCTATAACAATTACTTGTGCGTATACGTAGTGTGTGTATATATATTAAAAAAGTCCATACAGCATAGATGTGTATACAGTGTGTTTCTATCTCTATATATAGTATGAGTGTGAATTATATATAATATGGATATACAGAAATACAGAAATATAACATTTATACTGTGTGTACGGTGTAAGGGTAGAAATAAATATAGATGTATTTATAGCGCGCGTGTGGGTGCTTTGCCTGTAGCTGCGGTGATGTGTCTCCGCACTGTCTCCCACCTCCTCGGGGCCCCTTCGGCTATACCGGGGGCTGTACCGGGCAGAGCCCGGAGGCAGCGGTGGGAGGACACACACACACGGGGCCAGGACTGGGCGCAACCCCCCCCCCACCCTCGTCCCCATCAAACACGGACCCGGCTCCACTTTCAATCCCTTTTATTGACTCTTTCACAGACAGAAAGCTCGCAGAAAGGCGCCCGCGGCTCTCGGGGCTCCCGGGGACCGGAGTTGGGGGGGGACACGGGGACAGGGTGGTGACCCCTCGCCTCCAGGGGCCCCCCCTTATCCCCCCCACCCGCCCTCCAGCAGCACGGGCGCGTCTACGGCACAGACACTTGGCTACAACGCTACTCTACCCAAAACACATCGAGGGGCCCCGCCGGGCCGGGGGGGTCGGGACAGGACCCGGGGCTAAAGGGGGGGACGGAGGGGGTCCGGACCGCCCCTGACATCCCGGGGAGCGGGCGGGGGGCACGGAGCTGTGCAGTCCCTCCGGGTGCTGAACGGCGCACCTTGGGGGGGGCTCACCGGAGAGCCCCGGCACCCACCGGGTAGCGGGGAGAGGATCGCCCCGGCGAGCTCTGCACCCACCAGGGAAAGGAGAGCACCGCCGGGGAGCGGTTAAGGACCGGGGAGCCCCCGGCATCCACCGGGGGAAATAGGGCTGCACCGGAGCGCGGCGGGGACCGGACCGGAGGCGCGGCGGGGACCCACCGGGAAACGGCGCGGAGAAGGGAGCCGGGAGGATTAACGCCGAGGAACTGTGGGGATGGTACCGGGCTGCGGCAGGGTTCGCAGCGGGGCTCGGCGGAACCCCCACCGGGGAGCGGCAGGAGCGGATCGGGGAGCGGAGGGGACTCACCGGGGACCGAGGGAGCGGCGAAACCGGACCGAGGAGCGGCAGGGACCCGCCGGGGGCTCAACCGTTTCCAGGAAAAGAAAAAAAAAAAAAGATTTGGGATATCGGGCTTTTTTTCGTTTACCCATTTTCTCTCTTTTTTTCGTTTTTTTCCTTTAAGGGGAAAGAAAATACGGGGCGAACGGAGGGCAGAGGCGGGCGGGGGACCGGGAATCGTTGCGTTGTTGTCGCCGAGCCGGGAGCGAGGACCGCCGGTAACCCAAAACGGAAACGAAATCGTGGGAGAAACGTCCCGCCCGCATCGAGCATCCCGGGGACGAAGAGCCTTTCCCGGGGCTCTGCCGTCTGNGCGGAAGGGGTGCGGGGAGGCTCAGCGGGGGCGCTGCCGGTAGTTGCCGTTGATCTCTTGGGAGATGGTGACGGCTTCAGCTCCCAGCGGCAGCTTGTCACTGTACTCAGAGCGGACCTCGAACTCCTCGCCGTTGGCTTTGGATTGCGACTCCGCCATGGAGCTGGCTGCCACGCTCTCCTCTCGCTCCAGCTCTGGAGCCCCTTCGGTTTCTCTCCTCCTCCTCCGCCTGCCTCCTTCATCATCGTCCTCCTCCTCGTCTTCTTCCTCCACGTCCACTTCCCCCACCTCGCTGGGATTGTAGTTCTTCTCGGACTCCAGGTAGGAGGCACGGGGGTCGAAGTCGGCAGCCATATGCTTCTCCATCTGGTCTGGGTTCTGGGCCTTCATGATGAGCTTGTAGGTCTTCCCTTGGTACTTGGAGAGGAGGTGGCACCATGTGGCCCCCATCAGGGGTAAGGTGGCCAGCACCAGCAAGAAGATGCTCACGACCACGATGATGATGAGCGAGGGGATCTCTTTTTTGGTGGTGAAGACCACTTGGACCTGGCAGTCCTCCCCCAGGTAGGTGAGACACACAGAGTAGTTGGTGCCGGGGTTCAAGCCCTGGAACCAGTAGGAGTTCACCCCTTCCTCGATCTTGGACCACTGGACCAAGGCGTGGCCCTGGCTGCTCTCCTGGCACAGGTAGAGCATCCTGAGGTGGACCTTCTCGGGCTGCATGTAGGTGGGCGTGAGCTGTACCCGGGCATCACGCTCTGATACATCTAAAGCGATCACCCCCAGGTCGAACGTGTGCTGCTTGAAGTCGCCGCTCTGGTTGAAGGCGTGGTTGGAAATGTACTTGCTGGTTTGCGTGGAGCCACACTTCTTCTCAAAGGGTGGAAGCTGGAAAGGGACTTGCCCATCTCCCGTGGACTCTGTCCCAGATGCCGAGGACGGTTGGCTCTGTCGGGTGGGACCGAGGGGTTTGTTCCTTTCATCTGGCATGAGCACACTGTTCTTTGCTCCCTTGGCCCCAGGTTTCTTGTCACCTGGTTGTGCTTTACCCCCCAGCGGGTCCCTCCCAGGCTGCAGCGGGTATTTCTGGGTGCCCGCCACAGCCACGTTGACTGAGGTCTGGTTGCTCCCCATTTCGTTGGTGGCCAGGCAGGTGTAGGTGCCTTCTTCCCGCTTGCTCAGATGGGGAATCAGCAACGTGCCATTCTTGAAGACCAAGAAGCGCTCAGGGTCCTGTTTGGGGAGGTCCTTCCCAGCACTCTCCTTTGGGTTGCCATTGAGCTCCAGGGTTTGGCTGGAGGTGCGGATCTTCCAGCTCACTTCGGGCGGTGGAGTGCCCGTCACAGCGCAGTGCAGCGTCAGGGTGAAGCCATCAAAGAGCTCCGTGGTGTCCAGGTTGGGGTAGTAGGTGAGCTGCACAGTAGGTGAGGTACACTGCACGTCCGGGATCTTCCCCACCGGCACTCCTCGGAGCTGCTCTGGGAGGGCACAAGTGATGGAGTCCTTCTCAGGGATGGAGATGAGAGTGCTGTCCATCCACTTCTTCAACCACTGGAGCTTGCAGGAGCACTCGAAGGGGTTGTTGTAGATCTGCAGGTGGGAGAGGGAACTGAGCGAGTCGAAGATACCTTCTGCAAGGCTGGTGAACTTGTTGTTGTTGATGCGTAGGGACCGGAGGTCCTTCAGGGTGTGGAAAGCCCCCTGAGGCACCAGAGCCATGTGGTTATTGTTCATTTTGAGCAGCTGGAGAGCGCTGAGGTTGTAGAGGTCCTGCCAGGGGAAGTCCACGATCTGGTTGTGGCTGATGTCGAGGTTTTTCAGCTGCACCAGGATGGCGAAGGTACCGGGCTCGATGGAGCGGATCTCGTTGTGCGCCAACCAGAGGGAGGTGACCTGGGTCACCTCCACAAAGGAACGCCGCTGCAGCGAGGTGATCTTGTTGGCCGAGAGGCTGAGGGTGGTCACGTTGGAGGGCAACCCGGTGGGCACTACTTGAAGATCCTTGTAGGCGCAGTCGGCGAACTGGTGGGCGTACTTGTCCACGCAGGCGCAGGGCTCGGGGCACGCCCGGGCCAAGCCGAGCAGGGCCACCAGCCACAGGGACAGCAGCGGGGCCATGTCCCCCTGCCAAGAGACACAGGGGGCTCTCAGGGCTCCCGCCCCTTCTCCCCGCCCCCCTACCGGTCCCGGTCCCGGTCCCCGCCCGGCGAGAGGCGGCGGCGGGGCCGTGCCCCATTGTCTGTGCCCGGCCCCCCCCGGCTGCCACCCCCTCGCCCCTCGCTCCTTCTTATTCCTTCTTCCCCCTTCCCCTCCTCTTCTCCCCCGTTTTCCTCCCTTTCCCCTCCGCTCTTCCCACCCTTCTCACTCTCTTTTCTCGTCTTCACGCTTTTCCTTCCACTTCGCCCCCCCTCAAAAAAATAAACCTCCTTTTCTTTCTTCTCTGCTTTAATTTCTCCTTTTTCTATTATTTCTTTCGCTTTTCTTTTTTTTTTTTCTTTCTTT
>VUYV01000008.1:2038159-2050554 GCA_008711295.1 Anarhynchus alexandrinus | reverse complement strand
TTCCCCATTTCCCCCCCCCCCCTGTCCGGCCGCCCCCCCCCCCCTCTCCGCCTTGCCCCACCGGGGGTGACCCCGCACCTTACCCGCTCCTAAGTGGCGTTAAGCAACACGCAGCCCTTCTCCTCGCCGTTACCGGTCCTCCGCATCCTCCTCCCGATCCCCGTCCCTGGAGCCCGGAGGAACCTCCGCCAGCCCGGACACGACTGTGAGGGGCGAGGCGAGGAACGGGGGGGACCCCACCCGTACCCCCGCAACCTCTCCGGTACTGAGCTGCGAGCCGGAGCGGGGCCGTACGGNCCTTTCCCATCCCACCACCCACCCACCGCCGCCGCTCGCCAGCCTCCGGCGGGGACGGAGCCGGTTGCATCCCGCGGCGGGCGCGGCATCCCTCCCCCCCTTAAAAAAATACCCATATTAAGCGTCGTCCCCTCAAAGCAACGAGTACAACTCACACGCACTTGACAGCAGCCATAATCCAGCTCCCCTTCACCACCCCCCACCGCTCTGCTCCCCGCTTTCCCTCCGGTCCACCCCGGGAGGGAGCGGGATGCCGTCGGGGCAGATGCGGGACACGGCTTTCCCCGTCCTCCCGGGATATTGCGGAGCCGCAGTCCTTTGGGAAGCGGTTGCGGATGGAGAACCGAGGGGACCCGGCTCAACCCTTCCAGTCGCCCCCGTCCCCCCTCCTCGCCCGGGCGATGCGGTATTTCTGCGGGGCGATGCGCGGCGGGTGCCGTCCCGTCGCGGGTGTGTCCCTTCTTCACCGCGCTAATTGAACGCAAAGAGCTTTTAAGAAATGGAGAAGAGGGGGAAGGAGATGCGGACGGGGGACGACACAGGGGGCTGCCGGGGGTTCCCAGGACGGGACCGTTCTCCCTCATCTTCCTCCTGAAGATTCCAACCCTTTGGAAAGNTGAGCGGGATCGATTCTCGCCTCCCTCCATGTCGTGTCCCCACCCCCGCTCCACAAGCGGCTGCACCCGGGAGCTCTGCCGGGGGGGGCTGGGAAGGAGGGCCGGGGTGGGCTCCGCATGGGCTCGGATGGGTCAGCCCTGTCCTCCTGCTGTCCCCCGACCCGGCTCTGTCGCGACAGCCAGCGGCCCCGCCTAGAGCTGCGGCCCGGCCCTGCGGTCCCGTCCCCCCGCCCCGCCGCGGGGGCTGGGCACGTCGCGGGGGGCTCCGGGTTTGGAGACCCCCGTGATTCTGGTGGGGGGGGTGTCTCACCGCCTCCCCGCTTGCTCGAAGGCAGAGTAAAAGCCCGGTCACCTCTCCCTCGGGGGGAGCCCCGCTCCGCATGCCCGCCCCGAGGCTACGGGGATGGGCGTGTTCTCCCAAGGACGACGAGCGGAGGCGGGGGGGCGACGGCTGGAGGGGCAGAGAAAGGAAGGCAGAGAAGGGAATGCCAAGTCAGATCCTCGATGCCGGCTCCAGGAACCTCTGTCCTCCCGGGAGCCATGTCCAAAACCCCCCAGCCCAATGCCTGGTGCCCCGGGACCACCAAAGTGCCTTAGTTTCCCTTCAGCCCTGTGAGCTGAGGGCTGGCGGGTGGCTTACACCCACGGGGTGGGCAAGGTGCTTGGGTGGTGTGTGACCACCGAAAACGCCTTGTTTCCATGCAGGTGAACCAACACTGTCTGGATGTTTCACAGTGGCCACCTACACCATGGCTGTCACCAGCACAGTTTTGGCCCAGCCTGTATGACAACCCCCCAGAAATGGTCTAGGGGACTGTCCCGAGCAGATGGACAAGGCCACCTTGCTTTGGAGGGCTGTAGGGTTCTGTAGAACGTTCAAGCAGGAGGGAGGCATCGCTTCAAATCCAGTGCAGACATCTGCAGGGCAGCACTTCCATGTCTCCCTCCCTGCTGGAGCGGGGTTTTGAGCTGCTGCGGTGCTCTCAGCATCCTCAGGGCTGAGCCATGACTCACTCCCTTCCCATCCCCGTGGCTGGCTGGTCGCCCAAGCATGCCCTCACCCTTACCGTGACACCCTCCCAAGCACTAGCAATTTGCAGCTCGGGGAATTACGGCATCAGACATTTGGAGTTGTGGTTTATAGGCATTTTTTTTCCCCCCATTCTGCTCACTCTGAACGCCCACAGGCTCTCAGCCTCTCCCAAGCCCCACGGCAAGGAGTCCTGTGGTCAGCAGGGCAGCACTTGGGGGCACAGAATCTCCAAGAAGGCCAGATGCTTACCCACACAGCTCCTCACCCCTCGCTGCTGCCTGTTATTGCACATCCCAAGCTCTCCACGCTGCTGTGGGGCTGCAGGACCATGGCTCAGCCCTTGATGGTACTCACCCACAGCTGGGACTTGGGCTGCAGAGCTCAGGTGGGAGACACAGGGCTGCAAGACTGCAAAGTTGCTTTGAGGAGCATGAAAGTAGGTTAAAATGCCACAAGGACGTGGCCAAGACAGAGAAGATGTTTGCTTTCTGGCTTGGCTGCTATCCACCGCACTACACTGAGCTCTTCCCAAGATGCCTTCATTCATCATGCAAGAGGAAGAAACCCAAGTGTCCTAGATAAAGCGACAGCATTTCAGGAGCATCAGAGGCAACGTGTTGTGTTAGAAATGGGTCAGGGGATGAGGCATGTGTGACAGGATGGATAATGCATCACTCTTCCTGCTCCTGAGGGCCAGACCCTAACCTACACACACCAGAGGTCATAGTAGCATAAAGCTACGTGGCATGGGTTACATCATCCATCCACCTCTCCATTCACACATCCCCAGTGGACACGATGTGTGGGGTTTGTGTCACCACTTGTGCCTCAGTTTCCCATGGGCTGAGCACAGGGAATAACAACAGACCTCTGTGGTGGCTTTTCAATCCCCTCAGATAAGAGGTCCAAGAGAGGATGGTGGAGGATGAAAAGATGGGTGGGTGGGTGGATGGATGGATGGACGGACGGACGAACAGGCTCTGGGGCTGTCACCCTCTCCTTCTCACACCACATCTCTCTCAGCCCCAGGCACCCTAAGTTTCAGCATGCTCCTAAACATGTGACAAGTAGCAGGTGAGCTGGGGGACAGGTCCACAGCTGGTGCTGACCATCACAGCTCTGGGGACACATCTCCCACTGGTATAAATAAGGGCAGACTCCCAGCTGGAGGAATCACTGATCACCAGTGTGGTCAATGAGGGTTTGCTCATTTACATCGTTAATCTCCAACTGGTGTCTGAGGGAGGAGCCCTCCTCACCATACTGGTCAGGGACATCTCCTATTTAAGGAGGAGAAGGCCAAGCCCATAGTTTGGACTCTCCTGGCTTCTCTAGCTTCTGGCCCAAAGTCAGCTCCTCCAAAATCAGGTGAGTGCATGAAGCATCATCTTGGCTGTAGGACCTGGCTGACCAGAGTTGATGTGGCTTCTCCTTCCATCTAGACAAGGTTTGCCTCACCACTTCTCCAAATATTTAAGTGTCCTGACTGCCCTGTCCTTGATGCTCCATAGGATGCAAACCACTTCAGATGTTAGCAGGCCGATGTTTTTACTAGAGATATAATCCGGATAACCTTTCTCAGGGCACATCCTCCCCTGCCTTGGACTTCCACCTGCCTTGGCCAGCCAACCTGAGCCACCTCGCAGGGTGTAATCAAATGCAGAGGAACCAGCCCTTTGGCTCTAATTAGTTTTGCATGATTGTTTGGGGCGAAGAAATCCATTTTCATAAACAGAAAGGATTTATGCTGCTCCTTCTTGCCTTCCCTCCCCTTCTGAGTCCCAAAGCGCTTTGCTCGGGGCTAGCAGGGAGTCGTTTTATGAATGGTTTAGATTGAGCGATGCATTATTAATAACGGCCAATCAAGCAAGCAACATATTATATATCATTTCAGGAGATTCATTTAATTCAGTAAAGTTATTTATTACCCTAAAAAAAAAAAAAAGAAAAAAGAGAGACTCCAGTTCTTCCTTACACCTCTGCCTTGGAGGGTGTCATGGTTTAGGCAGAAGGAGGCATTCATAGGGTGGCTGTGGGTGGAAGGGAGGTCCATGCGGGGCTGCACCAGCCTGCGAAGGTGGAGAAGTTGCCTGTGGGAGGTGGTGGGACCTTTGGGGAGCCCTCACTCTGCAGGGACACCCCAACTGCAGCCCTTTCCTCCAGGGTTGGAGCTTGTTGGAAGCTGCTCTGCTCACCCTGCGGTGACAAACCCTTTTGTAGCCGGATGAATGAGCTTTATGGCAGCTCAGGGCAAAGAAACAGCTAATCTGGCTCCCGCAGCCCATTGACTTCGCTATTGTTTTACAAGACTTTGATGAGGCCGGTGACAGCAGACAGATGGGGTCTGCTCTCCTCTGGCTGTGCCCCTTGTAGAGGCCGCTCCCCGTGCACAACCCTGTATCAGACACCAGAGAATCCCCCCCTGGCTGAGGATGGCATTGTCTGAATTTGGCCACAAGCCCCTGTGTGCCACCATGGGAGCTTCCTTTGGGATCATTCCTTATAAACAGGGCCATACGGTGCTGGAGCTGTCCTGGTTGCAGCAGGACTTTGATAGCCAGGGAAGGCAGCCCCATTGCCCACCTCTGCCTCGCTGGCCAAGACCCAGCTCCAACGGGGAGTTCATGGCTGTCTCTGGGCCACCTCTTCTTCCTGGGGGGCTCCAAGAAGATGGGGGGTGGGTGGTGTGTGTCATGTTTCCTCCCCATCTCCCTCCAATTTTCCACCCGTGGCAGCTCCCACTGCACCCTCTCGGAGAGGACACCTTCACCACATCCCTTTCCCTGCTCGTGGGAGGGTGGAAGGGTAAAGACCCACCTCGAGCCACCCAAAGGACCTGTTCATCCCCTCCCCCGTTCCCGGTGCAGCAGACCAGATGCCCCGGTGATGGGCGCAGTACCTCCCAGCTACGAGAAGGACCACCGGTGGGTTCCGGGGGGTGGGGGTGGGTGTGCGTGGGCGTGCAGAAGCCACGGCAGCTAGCCCTGGCACGCCCGGCCGTGTGCGGTTGGACAGAGAGGGCCACCTGGCGGTGTGTCCGCCGCACTGCCGTGTCACACGCAGCGCCGCTTGGGGACACCGCTGACAACCTCTCTTACCTGTCACCGGGGGTCCCACATCCAGGCTGCGGGGATTTTGGGAGATGCTTNGAAGGTACCTGCTGCTGCCCGGGCAGGGCGAAGGGGATTCCCAGTATGTCCCCTCCCGCCTGACTGGGGAAAAGGAGGGGCGGAATCACCCGGATAAATTACGCTGGGCTGCTCTGTATGATTTATTTTATAAAGATATTAATTTGATTAAGTGTTTTTTCCCTCCCCCCTTAGAGCTGACTCAGGGTCCTGAACCTTTTAAGCGCCGTGCTGGGAGCTGAGAGGGTCTGCGAGCATCCCAGCATCCCTGCATCTCCAGCAAGCATCCCTGCCGAGCATCCCTGCATCCCTGGCATGGTTAGCCTGAGACCCGGCCAAGTTCAGTTCACACCACGGTTGCCCTCATGCCTCCTCCAGCTCCCAGAGGATGAGGTTGCGCTGGGCCAGGATCTTGGCCACCCTCCTGGTGAGCAGCTTCTGCTGCACCAGGGGCCGGAGGATGGTGTAGCTCTGCAGGGTGCAGTGGGTGAGCATTGTCCCCGCCTCGGGTTGAAGAGGGAGCTCCAGGGCTCCCCAAAGCTCCTGCAAAGCCTTGGCTGTGGCCAGTGCGCTGGCCTCGTTGAGTTGCAGCTGCAGGTGCCTTCTCAGCAGGTTCTTCAGGTTGTAGGAAGGGGCACTGGGCAGCTTTTCCTTGATCAAGGACAACATATCCACGTAACCATCCACAATGTGGCAGAAGTCCACTTTCCTGCCTGTGGCATCCAGGGCTTTAAAGAGAGCGGGCAGGTCTGGTGCCCAGAAGTTATAGACAATGAGGATGGGCCTGGGGATGAGGGAGAGGTACCAAAGTAGGTTCTGCATCCCCACCTCCATGGGGACACCCTGGGAGAGCAGCGCCAGCACCGACTCGGGAGTCTGAATCAGCATCTTGAAGGTGTGCTCTCCGTTGGCTGCTGCCATCTCCGTGATGTGCTGGGCTGTGGAGGGGAATGAATGGGGCTGGAGTAAGTATTTGGGGGTGCCCCTCTCCGCCCCCCAGCCCCCTGTGCCCAGGAAGGGCTCTGCTCACTTTTCTGGTCAACCTTCAAGCTGAGGAACACCAAGGTTCTTGACTCCGACCCATTGTCCCAAGGGCTGGTGGGACCAGTGCTGTGGTAGGGTGAGGTGCCGTTCCCAGACCATGTGGGGCTGCAGGGCTTTTTGATGTTCTTGGGCTTGCTGGAGGCCTGCAAGAGATTGGAGAAGAGGGACAAGTCCCATCTGATTGCTTGGACCTGGCTGGGAAGGCATGAGGAGCACCCTTGGGTGCACCACTGTTTGTGGGCAAAGATCTGGTTGTGTGCAACGTCATGAAACCCATAGGGGCTGATGTCCCTGTGCTGTTAGGGATGGGTTGGGTGTGTGTTGTGTCTCAGGAGTGGGCTGGCCACGGGGAGCCCCACTGAGACCCCAAAACCAGGGTCTGGGCCAGGTGAGCAAGAGCAGAGCTGAGGATGAAGCTCCTCCTAAGCAGGGTCTGGGATCCAGGCAGTGCCCAGAGGGACACAACACACAGGTCTGGGGACTTGCTGTCCCTTTCTGCACATCTCGTGGCTGCAGCTCATGCAGGGACACAAATGTGGCTGAGCAACCTTACCCCATGAGATACCATTAGACTTAAAGACCTGGTTGATGTCTGGAGGAAAAGGGGACCAAATCGGGCCAGGAGGAGATTTGGTGCCTCTCCAAAGGGACAGGAGAAGGATGGTTACCGGTGGTGGCAGTGCCCTGTGTCCCTCCTCGCCTGGTTGTGCCCAGAGTGACCCGGCTGGCCCGAAGGGAGTTAGATGAACCAAACTCGGCAACAAAATGTGATGGCAGATGCTCTTGTTACCCAAACCAGCACAAAGCAAATTGAATTTATATGAAAAAAAAAAGTTTATTGAAGGGTTAGGCAAAGAGGGAAAGCGTATGGGATTTTGGGGGGGAGGAAAATCACCCATGTGGAGACACGTGCTCGTAGCCCCATGGTGGCTGCGTGGGCGATGGATCCCGGGCAGAGCTGGGTGCTGGCAATACTCTTGCGGCTTCAGCTCGGTGTGTAGGGCATGCTGGTCCCCAGGTGACTCCACAAATGTTCCTCCCCAGCCCCCAAACCTCCTCGTAGAAGATGCCTGAGCCTCTGGGCAGGTTCTCCCTCACCCTCCACCCCCTGAAGGCTGCAGCTTCCCTGGGCTACATCGCACTGCCTCATCCCACTGCTCAGCCTTTTTCCTCCCTTAGCTATTCCCCCCGCCCCAGCGCCTTTTCCAGGCTTTAAACCAATTCTTCCCACCTCTTGGGACTGCACTTCCCTAGCACCAGAGCTGTTTATACCCCTGCGACCTATATTTTTTTTCCAGCCCGCACCTTTGCTACACCCTTAAACCCGCATCCTACCAAAGGACACCCGATTGACGCAGGGATTTCTCACAGCTAACATCCCCCGAAAGCCCCAGCCTCGAGATTTATGGGGTTTTTTTGGCATTAGCAGGAAGCGGGGACAGGGTTGTAGTCCCACAATTTATTTTTTTTTTTCCCCCCCGCATTAGAGATGAGCAAGGAAAAACAGCAAAGGAAAAAAATGAATAAGGAAGGCAGCAGCGGGCTGAGATTTAATCTGGAAACAGCTTTATTGAAGAGTAAGAAGAGCTTCTGCATTAGTTTATACAAAAAAAAAAAAAAAATTTGGGGCTGTTAACCCCTTGCTAAGCCAGTGTTGGAACCGCCCCTCCCCCCCCCAACCCCGATTCCCAAATCGGCTGCGCTCGCCTCCGTTTCCAAACGGATCTCGGGAGGGATCCCCGTGCACTTGGTTCATCTAACCACCTCAGCCAGGGCCACCTGAGTTGTGCCACACCAGTTTGCGGTGTCGGTGCTGCGAAATGTCACCGCAGGGAGCTTGGAAAGGTCACTTTGGGGGATGCTCGGATGGTCCCTACCTGCTCTGGTGGCTTCTCAGCCTGGGTTGTCTTAAGGGACACCACCCCACAGCAACTCAAGGTGGGGTTTGCTGCCTGTGAGAGAGGACCCTGGTTGCTCCACAACACCAGGAGGCACCACCAAAGGTCTTAGCCCAGGAGGACTAGATTTGGGATGGCCCAGACACCCTGTCACCTTGGAGCAATCGAAATGGAAGAGGAAGCTGGAAGTGAGTCTCTGGCTGATGCTAGGAAAGGAGAAGGCTCAGGTTGGAGGTAAGGGAAAGCCACCCCAGAGATGATGGGGTGCAGGTGCCTCTTCTGCCTGCGGCGGGGCTCAGCAAGGAGGGAGGCCCGGCAGTACACTCACCGCCGTGTCTTCCTCGCTATCCTCTGAACTGCTGATGACGATGCTGGTGTCTTCTGCGGAAGGAACAGGAGGATGCTGAAGCTGCAAGACTCCCATTTTTGGAATCCCACTGATTTTTCCCATGGGACGACTGACCTCATCTCCTGCTTTTTTACAGCAGAGGGCAAACTCTACCAGGACCACGAACCGCCCAGCCCTTGGGTGCTCTCGGATATGCCTCAAGGTGGGGGGGAACAACCTCTCCACTGCTGCTTCACCCTGTGGACCCTGTACCACCCACTCTAGAAGATGCATTTTGTCCTTCCTCCTGTTTGCAGAGCCAAGGGGAGATGCTGGAGCGGGGCTGGGTGAGCTCAGAGAAGAAAAATTGTAGGTTTTTTGGTGTTTTTTTTCCCCTGAGGAAAATCCAGAGCTCCTGGAGCCGGAGGTAAGGGAGTCTCCCTGCACACCTCCTGCTATGCTCCAAGGTTTTGACTACCTCGGAGGTAGGACATGGAGCTGGATGTGGAGCATCCACGGCCACCCCAGAGCATTGCTCTCGTGTCTACCCCCTGGGAACCACCCACCTCCCACCCTCTGCTTCTCTGACCCAGAAGGGTTTGGCCAAGGCTCTGAGCGCATAGGGGTGCCCAGAGGGTGGGAAAGGTGGGGGGGACCCCCATAAAGGTAACGAGGAGGGGCATGTCCCCGGTCCCCACCTGTATCATCAACGTGGCTGTCGGTGGCGGGGACGTTGCTGCAGTTCTGGGGCGGCGTGGAGGTGCTAGGCCCCTTTCTGCCATCCCACTGGTTTGAACTGGGATCGCTGGGGGCCGGCGTGGTGTCATACTCCAGCTTCAGTATCTTGGGTGACATCTGGCTGCCCTTTTCCGTGCAGTGCGACCTCCGCTTGGGCCACGCAGTGACGGGGAGAGCCTGGAGAGAGAAGAGCACAGAGGATGTGAGGTGCTGGGGTGACATCTCCTGGTCCCCAAGGGACCCCGCCTGGCTGGGGCGGTTCTTACCGGGCTCCTGTGCATCTCCTCGAGGCTGATGGTGAAGGAGGGCAAGATGCTCGGGCTCTCGGGCTCGGCTGGTTCCTCTTGCTGCAGAGAGAGCACGGAGCAATGTTAGGGTGAATCTTGAGGCCACCGACCCATCTATAGGGCTGGAGTGTCCCCAAGCAGTGGGTAGAGCCGGGGAGGGGGTGACAAACATCCTCAGCAGGGGGGAAACTGAGGCACAGCCCTCAAACTGTGGGTGTTTGGCAGCGCTATGGCCCGGGGAGGTTTTCCCTGTGGAAAAATGAGGGATGGAGAAGCGGGATGCAGTAGGGAGCATGTGGGCAACGGTGGGTACAAAGCACGTTCTTCTCTGCCCGGGCAGAAATATCCCAGGGGGGTTTGTTGTTGATGAAGAAAGGGGAGCGATGGGGTGGGGAGGGGAAGGCAGAGCCTTGGGGAAGGCTTGCAAAGGTCCGAGGAAAGGGGAGAAATCCAAGTTCATGGGTAAAGTGGGAGCCCTCCCCGCACGGCGGTGCACCAGGATGAAACACAGACATCTCACCAGGTTGTTCTCCAGGGCCACCTCGACCGTCGGGACAGCTTGGGAATTAGTACCTGCAACAGAGAGAGGAGGGCTGCAATCCCAAATTGGAGCCTCCGCAGCTCCCACCCGGCCCTGGCAGCAGCCAGGCTGGGAACAACCCGCCCAGTGGCTGCAGCAAGGGACACCTCTGGTCTCCTTCCCACTTCCCAGCCCTTGGGTTTGGGATGGCCCGAGGGGTTTAGGAGCCTCTGGGGACCCAGAAACCAGCACCACCAGAGCCTGTCAGATTGGTGGGAGACCAAAAAGGAGTTCTGGCCATATCAGCAAAGGAGCAAATCTTGGCCCCAGTGGAAATAAGTGCCCTACAGGAGTGAACCTGGGCTCGTTTTGCTGCAGGGAGGTGGCTCTAAACCCCGCAGGACCTGGAGCTGGGTGACGGCTTTCCGAGCTGGCCCAAGTCCCCACCGCCTGTGGTGCGGCTGGATCCATCCTCACAGCAAGTCCTCACCTGGTTGCCCCATGACGCGCTCCACCAGTCTCTGCAGCCTGGCTTTGCACTCTGCAAAGTCCCCGGGCTGTGTGTGGTCCCTGGCCGCCGGCGGCTGCAGCTGCTGCAGCTCCTCCAGTGAGTCCTTGATGAAGGGCTGCATGTCCATCACCTCCTGCTCCGTGGCGTAGAGGTCCATCTTCTCCACCAGCCGCTCACCCGCCTCCATCCGCCGCAGCACCCCTTCCACGCGCCGCAGCTCCCGCTCCAGCTCCTGCCGGCCCTGCTCCTGCCCCGCTTCCACCAGCCCCAGCAGCTCCTCTTCCTCCCGCCGCAGCAGCCGCACCAACTGCTCCACGCGCTGCCGGATCAGCTCCCGCATCTCCCGCTGCGCCCGCTCCAGCCGGGCAGCCTCAACCTGCAGCGCCGTGTTGGTGGCCTCGAAGACGCTTCGCTTCTCCTTCAGCTGCCGGCTGATGGTGCCCAGCTCCTCCTGCCTGCGCCGCATCTCGCTGCAGATGTCGCAGAACGGGGCGTGCTGGCTGTCCAGCAGCGCGCAGGAGCAGCACAGCGCCTTCTTGCACTTCGTGCAGTAGATGCTGGAAGGAAACGGGAGCATCCTTCAAAACCATTAGGTGAGCGGGGGGAGAAATGCATTTCCACTGCGCTGGGTGTGATTTCCCAGATCTTTCTAGAGTTTAATGAGAGGGGAAACTGAGGCACGGGGCAGAAAAGGGCTTTACCTCACAGCACCGGCTGCAGATTTGGGCGTGAAGCTGGGTGTTCAACCCACCTTTGCTCCCCTCCCTCCTCCCGGGGACCTGCCAGCCCCATATCACACCCTGGTCTCACCAAAGACCCTCTCCAAAGGCAGGTGATGAAACCTCAGCTGGTCCTGGAACAGCAGCCCCAAAGCCTTTGGTGCAGGATAGGACCTGGAGACAAGGCAGCGCTCTCACCTGGAGACGTGGCCCTGGTCGGCGTGACCAGGACTGGAGCAAAAGAGGTTGCAGGACTTTTTAGTGTCTTCCAGGAACTGGTGGGCCGACTCAGCACGAAGATCCTCCAGCCTCTTGGCCTCATGATTCCGCTTCTTGAAGAACCACTGGTGGTCCTCAAAGCACTTGGTGCAGAGGAAGTCCTCACACTCGGAGCACCACACCGCCGCCATTTCGCCCTGGCACCGGCTGCAGCTTGGGCCACTGCTGTTGCTGATCTTCTTGTAGACGTTGAGCCTGGCCTGCAGGTTGGTGAAGAGCAGGTTGTCCGTGTTGGGGATGCCGCTGGCCTCCGGCATGGCTGTCTGGCACACGGGGCACTGCCCGATGGGCTTGTTCTCGCTCAGGCAATCGAGGCACAAGGTGTGGAGGCAGGTGAGGAGCTTGAGGTTGGACGATTCCTGCCGGCAACGTTCGCAGAGGACAAACTGGAAGTCCTCCTCCACCACCGCCGGTGGGTGGGATGGAGGGGAACACGGGAGTGTACCCAGCTGGGGTCCCATCTCCATGGGGGTGGCGGTGCCATCTCCGTCTAGGTGGGATGCGGGGGAAAGACTGTGAGGCAGGGGGGACAGGACAGTCCCACCCATGGGGGTCGCGCCGGTCACCTGTGGGTAGCCCACTTTACCCACCCCGCTGCGGGGAAGGGCTAATGGAGCTGCAAGATGGGCCAGCAGCCCCTCTCCACCCCCCTTGTCAAGGGCGACTGGGCAGCAGCACCCCGGCAAGGTGAATCTCCCGGGGAGATTCTCTGTTGTCTAAAAAGGGTTGTGCTCCCCCCTGCCCTCCGGGTGGGAGCCTTGGAGGCTCTCCTCCCCTTCCCCAACCTCTTCCCTCTGGGGGGAATTTTGGATTTCAAGGGGGGGGGGAGGGGAAGGAAGGCTGCAAAGTGACTTTCCTTTCGTTTTGCCGCCGCTGTAACCGGGGGTAGGAAAGGAGGGGGCCCTGGCAACGGTCGTGTCGCCGTCGTCGTCCCCCCCCTCCCCGGTTCCTACAAAACCTCCCGGGCAGCACCGGGATGCTGTCACCAGCCCTGTG
>VUYV01000008.1:2007035-2037589 GCA_008711295.1 Anarhynchus alexandrinus | reverse complement strand
GGGGGGGAGGGGTGGGGTGGGGGGGGGGGGGCAGGGGGGAGGAGGAGGCAGGTGCTGGGACAGGGATTCTGGTACTGGGGAGGGGGGGATGCTCACACTGGAGGGGTGTAGGCACTGGAGGGTGACGCTGGCACTGGGGGTTCGGACGGCAAAGCTCCACTTCAGCTTCTAGACAGGACCCCCCCACCCCGAGCAGTGCTGGGGTGCATGTCTGGGTGCCGGCTGGCCTGTATGGGCTGCTGTCGTCCCCCCCCTCCCCCCAAGTAAAGCTTTAAACCTGCCCTATTGCCACCCCCCACCCTATGCAGGCTGCTCTTTGGTCTCTGCCACTGTTTACAGGGCGGTGAGATGGATGTGGGGGGGGTGGCACGGGGAGAAGGCCCCACCGGAGCAAGAATTGCTGGGAAAAATACCTCTCCCACTTCTCTGCGGGGCTGGGGGACCCTCCCGACCCCCCTAAGGCGAATGTGCAATGGAAGACCCAGTTGTCCCCACGGTTGGCAGAGCAGTTCCCGGGGCAGGGCCTTTCCGGAATAAAAAAAAACCACCTCACCGAGCCATGAGCCGTTCCGTCCCTGTGCCGTCAGCAGCCACATGACGAGCGGATCAGGAAGCACCAGTGGCTCCCTCCTTCCCACTGCAGCATCTTCGCCGCGGACCCCCAAAGCCACGGGGCTGGTGGCCGGGGGACACCCCAGGGTTATCTCCCACCTCCGAGGGGGTGCAAAGCGGAAGGCGGCTGTGGGGCTGCGGCTTTTGTCTCCCGTCTTGGTTCCTCCCCAGAAGGTCACCGGGAAGATGTGAAGCCCCCCAAGCCTGGGTGAGACCCCACCATGGAAACCCCCTGAAGGATTTGATTTCTTCCAGCGAGCATCTGCTGTGAAAACAGCAGGGTTCATCCGCTCTTCTCCGGCGTCTCTCCAGGTCAGGGCAGGGAGGTTGGATCAGGCTGGGGACAAGCAGAAGCCATGGCAGCAGGGAACCAGGCTTAGAGGGTCCCGTGCAAGGCACCAGCACCATGTTCAGCCGATCAGGATACCAGGCTCTTCCCTTGGGAGACTTTGACCGCTTCCAGCAGTCCAGCATCGGGCTCTATGGTGCCCAAAAGGGCTTCTTCTCCTTCGGATCCAAGCAAGATCCTCTGGTGCCAGCTGGGAATGCTGCGGGTGAGTCCCCACCTTAAAGGGGAGATGCTGCCTTCCCCTCTTCTGCCATGTACGCTGTGGGGTGTTGCGCTGGCTGGGTGCCCCCTGCACTGCTGGCTTCATTGGGGTGCATGGCGGGGGGGGGGGGGGGGGGGGGGGGGGGGGGGGGGGGGGGGGGGGGGAGGCTTGGATGGGGGTTTCCAGACAGGAAAGGGGGATTCGGAGCAGGTACATCTCCCATTTCACCCCCCTGTAGACTCCTCCCAGGGTTGGTTGTCCTGGATCTGCCATGGGATTATCACCTCCTTGGTCTTCTTGCTGATGGTTGTCACCTTCCCGATCTCAGGATGGTTTGCCTTGAAGGTAAGGGAGGAAAGCAGGCGAGGAGCGGGATGGCAACCCATCCTCCCTGGGGGGGACACTGTTCCCAGCTGCCCCTGCTCCCATTGCTCCTGGCACCTCAGGAGCCAAGGTTTTGCTTCTGTCCTGGTCTAAACTTCCCCGTTCCAGATCGTGCCCACCTATGAGCGAATGATCATCTTCCGCCTGGGCCGCATCCGGGCGCCGCAAGGACCCGGCATGGTCCTGCTGCTGCCCTTCATCGATCACTGGCAGCGCGTGGATCTGAGGACGAGGGCTTTCAACGTGCCCCCCTGCAAGGTGAGTTGCCTCGGGCCTCAGGGCAGGTTGAAGAGACATCTCTAAAATACCCAGAGCGGGTGGATTTGGGGATGGTCTGAGCCTCAGTGCTGTACATGGACCCAACTTTGAGTTCCTCCATCCTCACGGCGAGGCGAGGGGGGTTGTGGCTGGTGGTGTGCACCCAGAGTCCTCACCTGCCTGCAGCTGAAAAGCTCCTCTTGACTTTGCACACCTCGTTCAATGCACAATCCTGGCTGGAGACATCTCAAAAGCAATCCCTACCCTTCTCAGATGTCTTTCAATAACAGCCCTATGCTGGAAACTGGCCTCACCAGTTCAGACCAGCCCAAAATTCATCATTTGGGCTGGTTTTATTTCTAATAACCCTCCTAAAGAGATCTAGAGGTGGTTGCCAGCTGGGAAAGTGCACAAGGGTCAGGCCATGGGGTGGAAAGGGGGAGAGATCCTGACTCCCTTCTGCTCCAGGTCACCTCCAAGGATGGGGCAGTCATCTCCATGGGCGCCGATGTCCAATTCCGGGTGTGGGACCCCGTGTTGTCCGTCATGATGGTGAAGGACCTCATCGCAGCCACCCGGATGACGGCGCAGAATGCCATGACCAAGACCTTGGTGAAGAAGAGCCTCCGCGAGATCCAGGTGGAGAAGCTGAGGATCGGGGAGCAGCTGCTGGTGAGGACTGCCTTCAGCCCTGCATAGACCCCCCCCCACCCCCCAAACCCTCGGGCTCTTGGTGTGGAAGTAACAGGAAGGGAAAGCTGGAGCTGCAGAAAGTTCATGTGGCCATGAACTTGGCCAAGGAGGGGAGCTGCGAGGAGGTGGTGATGAGTGGGGAGTAGATACCTTCAGCCTGTGGGTCTCTGGAGCTCCATGGCTTATCTCAAAGGGCTTTGGCCACACAGAAAAGCCCATGTGTTGTCAGCAGACTTAAATTCAACCTCCATATCTCCACCAGGAAAACATCTGGAGGGGGCTGCAAACTGGAGAGGGCTTTTGGGGAGAGAAGCAGGGCAGGACGCTGGAAGAGGGGCAGTGAGTAGTGCCCTCAGCCAACCTGGGCCAGGCCAAGAGCTTGTGGGTTGAGTATCTACAAGGGGGGATGTGAAAGGATGCTGGGAGGATATTCTGGGGTCTCTGGGGTGGTTTGGAGGCTAGACATGGTGCCTGATGGAGCACTATCCCAGGCCATGGTGCCCGGGGGGGAGCAAGAAAAGGGGAGGGTCTGGGAGGGAGCCATGGAAAGGGGAATCAGACAGAGCTGTCCTCCCTGTCCCAACCTCCTCCAAGCCTGGAGAGCAACTGTGAGAGCTGGGTTTAAGCATGAGAGTGGACAGCGTGGAGGAGACGGCCTATTGAGCCTGGTCCAACACCCCACATCTAAAGCTGGTGGGTAGCAGAAGTATAAGCTATGGGATGCCCATGGATGGGACCGCTATAGGGGGTGGTCTCCATGGCCATACCGGATTCTGCCTGGGCTGCCAGCACCTTTCACTTTCTTCCTGACTCTGCAGCTGGAGATTAACGACATGACCAAGTCCTGGGGCCTGGAGGTGGACAGGGTGGAGCTGAGCATGGAGGCTGTGCTGCAACCACCCCGGGAGAACCTGGTGGGCCCTCTGGTCACCATGCCACCTATCTCTGGGCTGGAGGGGCTGGATGGCACCATTCAGCAGTTGGCCACCCATTTCTTCAGCAACACCCTGGCTCTGGCAGGCAGCAAGACCGGCGCTCCGGAGGCAGGTAACCAACTCCGGGCCACCGCTTCTCTGCTGGGGGGATGTCCCTCTGGCCCGATGACCTTTGTGTCCGTTGACTGTTTGACAGAGGAGTCAAAGTCTGGGAGATAACACACTCCTGTGAGCACAGCGCAAATAGGCTGTTGGGGGGGGGAGGGAGGACCGCTTCAGGGACAGCTCCATAGAGCACGTGGCACACCACGACCTTTCTAACGGGATATTGGAGATGGGACTGGGGAGGGCAGGAGCAGATGTGTGGGAGCCTGGGCTCAAGACCAACGCAGACCTCAGCATTTTCATCAGGAAAACACAGGGAAGGACCTAAACTTGATGAGGGAGTCACATCTGAGGGCAACATGGATATTTTTTTTTTTTCCCAGAAACCCTGCACTGATTTGTGCCCCACTGTTTCTTTCAGGGATAACTTTCCACCCCCTGGTAGCAGGGGAAGAGTAACCCATGGCAGGTAGGAGCAGGCAGTAGGAACTGGCAAAACCATGTTGTCCTCTTCTTGCTTAACTGGAAACTTCCTGGATAAGTGGGTTTCTCTGCTCCAGAGGGAGCAGACCAGCAAAGTTCACCACTCAAAGGTGTCCCCTCAATGCACTTCTGTCCCTTTGTCCCCAGCAGACAGTGTGGAGACGGTGAACGAGGTGGAGCCTCCCACCGCTCCCCTCCTTGCCACCACTGGCAGCTCCTGGAGAAAGCCCAGTGCAGATGAACTGCTCTCAGCAGTGGAGCCCATCCTCTCCGAGACCCTGGTCAGCCAGGTGGGAGCATCCTACCAGGTCAACATCGCCCTGCCCAGCGGCGCCTGGAGCACCTACTTCATAGACCTCTCCTCAGGTCACCCACCGCTCTTCAGGGTTGTTGTGTTGGGGGTGGGAGGGTGTTTCATGCCCGTGGCCCCTTTGCATGCTGCGAACCCCACTGAGCTTGGTGGTAAGTGGTCCCAAACCAAGGCCGTTTGGTAGGTCCATGACAGGCACCCCAGGGTCCATCAGCTGAGTGCTGCAGTTTGGTGACCATGGCCTTGAGTCCATGCTCCCTGGAAGTCCAAAATATAATCTGTTTTGGGTTAAACCCATGGATTTTCCTTCAGAAAGAGAGAGTTGATAGAAAATTGGCAGCCAGGTCTCCTCACGGCTGGCCAAGTAGGATGGCTCAGAGACCTCAGGGCTTGTTGCCTCTTCTGTGCCACCAGCCCAAGGGGGTAGTGATGGAGGGATATGACAGGCAGCACCTTGGGCCACTGCCATACTGGAAGATGTCCTCCCAGCACCCAATTCCATTCCCCTATGGTTTTCCTGGTGGCCATGTGTGCTCGCTTTGGTTGGGATAGAGTTAATCTTCACAGTAACCAGCATGAGGCTATGTTTGGATTTGTGCTGATAAGACAGGGGTGGTTTAGTTACTGCTGAGCAGGGCCTTTTCTGCTCCTCACACCACCCACCAGCGAGTAGGCTGGGGGTGCACAAGGAGCTGGGAGGGGACACAACTGGGGACAGCTGACCCCGACTGACCAAAGAGATATTCCATACCATATGATGTCATGCTCAGCAATAAAAAGCTGGGGGAAGAAGAGGGGGGGACATTCGAAGTGGTGGCCCCATACTAGCTACTATGGAGAATATTAACTCTACTCCAGCCAAAATCAGTGCACCATGGCAAAAATAGGACAGGGCTTGGAGGTGGACCACTGTAAAAGGTGGAGCAACACAAGAGAAATTTATCTCCATAATGAGTAAGGACTCCTGTCTTCAAAATCCCCCTGCCAGGCCCTTGTCCATCATCTGGCCCAATGCAATCCTTATGAAATGGTGGGGGGAAACAGCAGCAGGCAAGGCTGGATCCTGAAGCCTGCTTTCTCCCTCTCCCACCCATCATGTCCTACAGGCAGCGGGCAGGCTGGCCGAGGTGTGCCTGAAGGCAACCCCGATGTCATTCTGGAGGTGGCGGAGAAAGACCTACAGGACCTCTTCTTGGGTGACCTGCGCCCCTTGAGTGCCTACATGAGCGGGAAGCTGCAGGTGAAAGGCGACCTGCACCTTGCCCTGAAGCTGGAGGAGCTCGTCAAGGCGATGAAACAACATAGATAGAGCATGCGTGTGGGTGCATGTCTGTGTGCATGTGTCTTTGTAGGTGTGCGAAAGCCAGGGGGACACACATATAGGGGTGCTGTGTGGTGGGGGACCTGCTGGAGCTCCTGCCATCATCCCCGTGGAGGCTGCAGATGTTGCGTGAAGACCTGAGCAGGAAAACTGAGGCTATGCTCCGTTGCCTGTCCTTGTCCTTGTCCTTGTCTTTACCTCCCCTGCCCATCCTTTCCCTACAATGTTATGGGATGGGAAACAGTTGGCACCCCAGCACGTGCCAGTCTTGGACTGGAAGGGGCATGAACTGAGCAGATTGGACTGGGAAGAGCTTGGGGACACAGTGGCCAAGGATGGTAGTCATGGGGTGGGGTGGGCAGCCCAAGTGGGGCACGAGGGCTGGCTGGACCAGGCTGGGATGCCACCAGCAGGCTGGGGTTGGGGTCCAGCGTGGTGCTGCTGATGGGACGCTGGCGTTTATGGGGAAGGAGCAGAGGTGACGATTTGGGGAGCGACCTTCCTGGAGGCACCTGAGCCTTCCCCACATGGTGCTTTGTAATAAGTCGTTGCGCTAATTTGTGCTTCAAAGTGCTCTTGCATGCGTGCTGTGAAGTCTGTCCATGGGGCGGGGGAGAGGACTGTCACGTGTGGACTGTATATAGGCGTATATAGATATTTATTTATTTTGTAAGCTTCCTTTCTATCAACTCTCTGTGGACAATAAACCTGGTCTGCAGCCTTGGGCTTGGGCAGCGATGGGCTGATGTGACTTATGCAGGCAGGTGGTGCCTCAGTTTCCCCAAGGGACCTCGGGGTGCTGCATAAAGAGGCCACGCGCTGGCCCAGGGCACAGGAGCTGCTGCCAGTCAAGGAGACTGTGTGGTGTGACTCCATCTTATCATCTGCTCGTGATGACTACACAAAGTCCTCCCACGGCGAGGAAGAGTTGTCAAGACGCGGGGCACGGCTTCTCGGGCAATGCTCAGCTCCCTTACAGCACCCAGCACCCCAGGGGTTAAAATGTCTTGGAGGTCCAAGCAGCTTTACCCACCCCCAGGGTGTTTTGTTGGACCAGTGGGACAGGCCTGGCCTGGCTGGCCAGGGGGAGGCGCAAAGAGAATTGTAATGGTTCAAATTTAACTGTTTCATGGGTGCGTTCAGATCAAACCACCCGCCCAATGTCTTCTTCAAGGGTGGCACCAGCCTGGACCAAGCTGTGGAGATCCTACAGGCAGAAAAAGCCCTGGGTGTGTGTGTGTGACCATAGTGCCCCACCATACCTGCTCCTTTTGGGGTTGCCGAGATGGGTGACCCCCAAGTGCTCCTGGTGGTCCCTCCTTTTTTTTTTTTTTGTGGTGGTCCCTCCTTATTTTCATGGTGGTCCCTCCTTATTTTCATGGTGGTCCCTCTTTTTTTTTTTTATTTGGTGGTCCCTCCTTTTTTTGGTGGTGGTGCCCCTTCTTTTGTGTAGTCCCTCTTTTTTTTTTGGTGGTCCCCCCCCCTTTTTTTTTGTGGTCCCCTTTTCATCGTGGTCGGGGGGGGAGGTACCGATGCCCTGCAGAAAGGGGTGCAAAAGAGATCCACCCCCCCCCGCAGAGACAAACAGGGATGTGGAAATGCTCTCCAAAGCGGGACGGACACACTCACGCCCACACACACCCCCCTGGCAGCAGGGCAGCGCGGTCCTGCGATAACTTTTCCTGGGGGATGCTGCTGCCTTTTGGGGAGGCGGTGGTGATGGTGGTGGGCTTTTGGGGGTCCCCTCCGCCTTTCTTCCCTCCTGCACGGCCGAGAAGGGCTTTTCGGGGCGGGGGGGACTGTGCCGGGGCCGGGAGCGGGCTCTGCGTATCTCTCCCCCCCTCCCCGCCCCGACACGAAGGAGGAGTTACTTGCAGCGTGGAAGAAACCGAAAGTACAGGCAGCGCAGGCAGGCGAGGGGGGCGCTGCCAGCCCTGCCCGCCCCACTATGGCCCGCTCCGACCCCCGCCCCCGGGTGAGCACCGGCTGGTCCAGGGATGGATGGCGGGGGGATGCGGGCGGTGGGGTCCGGGTGTGCTTGGGGGGCGGAGAGTGTGTGTGGGGGTGGTGTCCAGGCCACCAGGGAGTCCCCAGCCCCAAGGTGTGATGGGGATAAGAGTTTTGGGGTGTTCTTCCACCTCCTTGATTTTTGGGGGCGTGGCTGGTCCCCAGTCCAGCCCTACGAATCCATGGGAGGCCGGAGGGATGGGCTGAGCGAGGGAGGTGGCCGGCAGGATGGTCCCCACCATGCCAGGGTGTCATGCAGGGGTCTTTGAATGTTTCCTCTGTGCTCCATCCTCTGCTCTGCCNCGTTTCTTCTATGGAAAGGAGGAAGGTCTCCTAGAGGGAAAAAAAGCGTGTGGTGGTGCTCCGTCCATCCAACCTTACCGTGGTGCACAGGCAATCCCTGGTCTGGGCATCGCTGGTGGCAAGTGGTTGCTCACTGGTTGCTCCCAGTAGGGTTTGCAGATCAGCTTCCCCCCTCCAAGATGTGGTTTCAGAAGCTCTTAAAAACACACCCCAGTGCTCATTCCCCTTCCTCTCTCCCTCCCTCCCTCCCTCTCCAAGCTCCCAGAAGATGACTTCCAGTTCATCCTTTGTGAGGGTTGCCAGCAGGAATCGCCCAACCTCAAGCTCCTTACCTGCCTCCACACCTTGTGCCGTGGTTGCCTGAGCAAGAACAAGTCCATTGGGCACTGTCCCATGTGCCAGACGGCCATCCCACAGGCCAGCAGCACCCCCGATGTGGACAACCTGCTCTTCACCAACTTGCAGGCCAGGCTCAAGATCTACAAGAAGATTGTTGATGGAGTTGACTTGTTCTGTGACAACTGCAAGAAAGCCGGCGAGTTCTGGTGCTCCAAGTGTGAGGAGTTCCTCTGCACCAAGTGCTTCGAGGCCCACCAGCGCTACCTGAAGAGGGAGAACCACGAAGCCAAGAGGCTGATAGACATCAGGGCAGGGTCTGCTAAGGACTTTCTCGAGGACACCAGGAGAACAGGTAACTTGTCCTGCTCCAACCCGACCCACAAGAGCCAGACTGTAAGGTAGGTCTAAGGGGGGGTCTGTCGCCATCTGGGTGGTTTCTTGTCACAAATCTCTTTGGGCTAGTCCATGATGGGACTTGAACAGCGTGTCCCTGTCCCTCTGCTGCCCTGATTGCCACCTTGTCATGGAGAAGATGGGTGGGAAGTAGTGACCGGTGGGCTCTAGGGCATGGAGGGAGGGTTTGGTTCAAGCTGATGATGGGGACAGGGTAGACCGAGGGAGGGGAGCACGTAGGGTACTCCTTGCTAGGGTAAGGAGGGTGAGGTTGGTGGACCTCAGTGAGAAGGCGGCCTGTTACTTCAGCTGCCGTGATGGAGAGTAGAGAAGGGTGTGTTTTGCTGATGGTGCTAGACCAGTTTGGAGAGGATTTGGGCAACAGCGTGGGTGCTGTCATGGTTCTGCCCCAGCTGGCAACTAAGTACCATGTGGCCGCTGGCTCACTTCTCCCCCCTTGGTGGGATGGGGAGGAGAATGGGAAGAAAGAGGTAAAACTCGTGGGTTGGGATAACGACAGTTTAATAGAAGAGCAAAGGAAGAGAAAAATAATAACAATAATATTGGTAAAAGAATACACAAAGTGAGCGATACACAGTGCAATTGCGCAGTACCCGGAACGCGATGCCCAGCCCGTTCCCAAGCACCAATCCCGGCCAACTCCCAGTGATGTACTGAGCATGATGTCATCTGGTATGGAATATCCCTTTAGCTAGCTTGGGTCACTTGTCCTGGCTGTGCCCCCTGCCGGCTTCTTGTGAAAATTAACTCTATCCCAGCCAAAACCAGGACAATAACCCCAATAAGTTCTCGTAGAAGGGCAGAGAAGCTCATTTCTCCACTGGCCTTGCCGTGGGTGGATGAATGTCTACCCTAATGCTTGCACGGTCACTGCAGTGACGTTAGCCAGCCCAGCAGAGGAGCAGAAACCCTCTGGAGATAGCGAACCAACATATTTTTTTTACAATTGGGAGAGTATAAAAACAAATGCCTCACCCAAACCTGGTGGTAACTTCAATTCAGTGAATAAATAAATTTGCGGTTTGATGAATGAGCCCCCAACATAGGAAAAACGTGGCCCTGTTGGTGCAGGTCCAGAGGAGGGCCACAAAAATGATCAGAGGGCTGGAGCACCTCTCCTCTGAGGACAGGCTGAGAGAGTTGGGGTTGTTCAGCCTGGAGAAGAGAAGGCTCTGGCGAGACCTTAGTGAGGCCTTCCAGTACCTAAAGGGGCTCCAGGAGAGCTGGGGAAGGGCACGTAGGGATAGAATGAGGGGGAATGTCTTCAAACTGGAAGAGGGGAGATTTAAATTAGATATTAAGAATAAATTTTTCACCTTGAGGATGGTGAGACACTGGAACAGGTTGCCCAGAGAAGTTGTGGAATCTCCATCCCTGGAGGTGTTCAAGGCCAGGCTGGATGGGGCTTGGAACAACCTGGGCTGGTGGGAGGTGTCCGTGCCTATGGCAGGGGGGTTGGAACAGGATGGTCTTCAAGGTCCCTTCCAACCTAAACCATTCTATGATTCTATGAATGAATGGATTGCACACTGCGTGGCCTAAAATTACCGCTCTGCTTGCATTGGCCTCACAGCATCTACTGCACGAAGTGCTGCAAGCCTCTCTGCTGCATCTGCGCGCTGCTGGACAGCCAGCACGCCCCGTTCTGCGACATCTGCAGCGAGATGCGGCGCAGGCAGGAGGAGCTGGGCACCATCAGCCGGCAGCTGAAGGAGAAGCGAAGCGTCTTCGAGGCCACCAACACGGCGCTGCAGGTTGAGGCTGCCCGGCTGGAGCGGGCGCAGCGGGAGATGCGGGAGCTGATCCGGCAGCGCGTGGAGCAGTTGGTGCGGCTGCTGCGGCGGGAGGAAGAGGAGCTGCTGGGGCTGGTGGAAGCGGGGCAGGAGCAGGGCCGGCAGGAGCTGGAGCGGGAGCTGCGGCGCGTGGAAGGGGTGCTGCGGCGGATGGAGGCGGGTGAGCGGCTGGTGGAGAAGATGGACCTCTACGCCACGGAGCAGGAGGTGATGGACATGCAGCCCTTCATCAAGGACTCACTGGAGGAGCTGCAGCGGCTGCAACCACCGGTGACTGGGGACCAAGCACAGCCCGGGGACTTTGCAGAGTGCAGAGCCAGGCTGCAGAGACTGGTGGAGCGCGTCATGGGGCAACCAGGTGAGGAGGCACTTGGCCAGGCAAGCGGGGGGGGGGGACGGACACCGAAAGCAGAGGTGAAGGTTATAATCCCTGGTTAGACCGTATTTACCATGGGTTTCAAGTCTCCTTCCACATGGTGACTTGATGGACCTGTGCCTTCAGCCATTGCTCATGTGGTGGGCACACTCCAACCTCCCCCAGGGGTGGGATGCAGTTGTTGCATCCATCACTTCCAAAGCAACACTTGTCTCTTGCTCTTGAGGAGCACGGTGGTGCCCCAAATGCAGTTGTACTGGGAGGGAACATGGTGGGTCGCTTGGGATGGGGCCATGCCATGGGTTGAAGGATGAGGGAAGTGAGTGGCACCTGGAGACGAGGCGCATGGAGCATGGGCTCGCAGAGGCTGGTGTTGGCAAAGAGGAAGCAGGTTGAAGGGTTGCATCAACTCCACATCCTCTCTGAAAAATGTTTGTGCTGGTGGCATGTGCAGGTCCCTCAGGGGTCATAACCATCCTCCAGGCCTTAGTATCCTGCCACCCGCTGACCACTTCTGCTCCTCAGATCTCCAGCCAGTGTCTTTCCTCAACCTTTGTCCACAACCATCTGGGGCAATTCCCCTTTTGGATTGTTGATTACTGCCTTGGGCTGGCGTACCCAACTGGGAAGGCAAAATGTTCCTCAGGAGCACTCCCTGACAGGTATGGCAAGAGGTCCACCATGCTGGTGGTTCAGGAATGGTGAAGGCCCTGGTATCTGTGGTGTGTGCAGGGATGGTGTGCTGGAGGATCTAGGTTTGGTCAGAAGGTGGTAGCATCCTTCCAGAAAATGGGGGGAAAAAAAAGCAATGGGAGGAAGAGACTTTGCGGGGTCTTCTGCTCCATCCCCCTGCTGCTGTCATCAGACCTGGGCTATGACCAGTGTCCTCCTTGGCCTTCTGTGGGCTTCCACCACTGAGCTCCCCAGGGCAAGCCCATGGGCTATGGACAGCCCATAGAAGAGCCCAGGGGTGATGTCCCTGGATGGAGCTTGGGGTGTCCTGGATGGAGCTTGGTGTTTCCTGGGGATAAGCTGCCTCCCACCCCACTTTTTGTGTCTCCATGGCATGGTAGGTATCGTCCCTCTGTCTGCCCTCTCGACCCCACCAAGGCAGGCTGGGAGGACTCTCTGATCCTTGATTCTCCCCTCCTGCCCCCTTCAGCCTCCCTTCCCACGACAGGTACCTCTGCTCCCCAGCATGACTCCCCACCTGAAGACGATTCCACCCCGATCCTCGACCTCGAGCCTCCCGGGGAGCATTGCCAACCACGTGGAGGTCACCACACGGGGCTGTCTGCCCACCACCAGCCCTGTGCCCCCATGTCGGACCCCTCCGGCAGCAGAGGACATGTATGTCCAGACCAGGGGGGAAATATGTCCTCCACCCAAGCCCCACCTCCAGCCCTTGTGATGCAGAGGGATGAAGAAGCAGAGAAGGTCTTGGGGTCAGCCCATGGGGATGCTGTGCCTCTTGCCAGGAGCATCCAGAACTCTCTGGCCTCCCTGCAGGAAGATTTCGGTGGCTGGGCCAGGTCCAATGTGCAGCAAGCGGACGAGCTCCTGAAAATCGGCAATCGCCTCCTGCAAGCTCAGCGCGGGGCAAACAGGCACCTGGTGTCCGTGACCCAGGAGATCCAGGCTATGTCCCGCTCCCTGGCCACCGTCACCTCTGCTGTGGGACCCTTGCTGCAGCCCGCGGCCAACCCACGGGACACCAACACGGCAGACGTGGACTGGCCATCGCTGCCCTCCGACATGCTGGAGTTATTCCCTCTCAGCACCCCGCAGGAGCATGAACCGCTGGTCCCAGCGGCTGGTGTGGCCCCTTCTCCCAGGACATCCTCTCCTGCCACCCGTCCTGCCAGCCCAGTGTGCTTGGAGCCCCACAGCCCAGCCTCCGAGGGGGAACGCCCCAAATCGAGGCACCTCACCAGGGGCAAGCGTGGTGGCAAGCCCAGCACCAGACTTCGGAAGCGGGTGAAGAAGTGAGGGTCTGCAAACCAGAACATTTGCTGTGGACTGCAGCTGCTTGGAAAACCCTTTCGAGGTCCCTCTGGAGACCAGGTTCTCCATCTCACCTTGCTATGCCAATAAATCCTTCTGGGATGAACGGTGCATTGGTCTTTTGCTGGGTTTGGGAAGGCAGCATCTCCCCCGCGAATGAGCCCTCACCGCTTCACGGCAATAACTTGCTTGGGAACACCCTGATCCTACTAGTTATCATTTTTCTTTCCTTCCCAACACGTACGACCTCCCGGCTTATGGGTCTGGGATGGGTGGGAGGGCAGCAAACCTGTATGGGAGAGCTGGTTGGGGCGAGGATGGGTGGATGAATTGGCGGGTGGCTGGGCAGAGCGGGCACCTCTCCAGTCCAGCTTGCAAGCTCACTGCTGGATTTTGGCCTCAGTAGCACCTCCAAGACGTGACCCTCCAAGGAGGTGGCCCCAGAGCCACCTGCGCCTTCTGCAGAGTCTTTTCTTGCTGTTCTCAGACGTCCCCAGCGTTGCTCGCCCTCCTCTCAGCTCACTGTGTTTTTCTGCTTTCAGAAGCCTCCCCAGCTCCAGCCATGGAAAACTCCCACCAAGTGAAACTTGGCTTTGCTTTGCTCTGGGATTTTTGCCTCCTGGGGTTACCTGGCAGGAATTCTGGGGCTGCCCCCAGCCGTTGCAAGGTCACTTGAGCTCTGGCATTTGGTTGCTGCTTTCCAGGTTCTCTTTTGAAAGAGGAGAGGAGATCAGCCAAGCAGGTTTGGGACAGGGCTGCAGAGCCAGGGCAGACTTTGTCTCTTGAAAGCACCTTTCTGGTGAAGGTGCAAACACCTCAGCGTGAGACATGCTGCTGCACGCGCAGTCACGAGCTCTCGTAGGCACGGTGGCTTGCAAGTCGCTTCTTGCCTGTGCCCTGCCCTGCCCACATCCAGGGCTGGCGGCGAAGAGAGGCCGCGACTGGTTGCAATGGATTTGGGACCCCCACAACACATCTCCCACAAGAAGGGCAGAGCCCCACTCCAGCAGAATTGGCCTTCAACAATGTTGAAGGCAAGTTCTCTTCTGGTTTCCAGTCCCGTAGCACATGAAGGACTTGTCTAGCATGAGACCTGCCGGCTTTTGCCTGGGACAAAACGGCCATCACAGGACCGGGGCTGAGGGACCCCCAGGATGCTCCTCTGCAGAGCACGTCCCCAGCTGGGGGTCAGAAGGGCTTAGTCCTGCCTACAAGCCCTGCAGAGCCTGGGAACCTCAGGGCTGAAACAAGCTTGGGAAGGGGAGGTTCCCATGTTCTCCTTTGCAGCCGTTAAGCAAAGCAGAAAGTTTTCCTGACCCTTGTCATGCAGAGAGGGGGACTTTGACCAAGGCAGTTGGAGTGGCCACGGCCCAGGAGAACCAGGGGCTTCATGCCACAAATAAGGACGTGGTGCTGGGTGACCCCAGAGCAGCAGAGACCATCTGGGCAAGTGGAGCGCTTCCTTTGGGCAGGAACAAACCTGTGTGGGTCAAGCTTGTTCGGCTGTGCTCTGGTGGCAAAGGACATCTCCATCCCTGACCATGCAGGGCCACTCTCACTGGGCTCCTCTTTGCACACTTAGGTCTCCACCTCCACCCCTGCAAAGAGGAAGAAAGTCCAAAGTGCAAATGTCCTGACGTTGCCGGTGAAGGTGATGAAGGTTGAAGACAACAACAAGGGGTAGAACCAGATGGTGCCACAGCAGCCAAGCTGCTCGGACCAGCCTGGGACCAGCTGGTCTGTGTCCCCCATCCCTCTCCCCAAGGAGGAGAGCGTGCTGGAAGATGTGCCAGATGGCGACGGTGGGCTGCACAACTCAGGTAAGCGGTGTCCAGAGCGGTGAAGCCACGGGTAGACTTTGTGGGGTGTAAGCATCAAGGCAGGGCAGTTTGCAGCATCTCCATAGACCTCCCAGGAGGATAGTTATGTCCCAGTGCATTGTCTTGTTCAAGGACAAGATGTTTGGTGGAGATTAATGGAGAACCAGACTTTGTTCCTTCAACAGATTGCATACTCTTAGGCTACGTGATACTGCATTTTGGTCCTCTCACCTCTGTAGGTGGCTTGAGGGGGAATCAGTCCTTTTTCAGGTGGACCCTGAGGGCAAGATTGCTCCCTGCTTGCTCCCCAGACACCTTGCTGGCTGTTCAGGGCCACCTCTCGACACAGTTGGTGATGCCAATCAGGGAATCATTGGCGCTAGCACTCACTGCAGGGGTGGACAGCCCCACATCCGAAAGATGACACATCTTTCCTACCTTGGCAGATAGCGATGTCTGCTTGGAGAGCTTTGAGGAAGACAGCACTGGTGAAGAGTCAATGGTGAGTGTAGCTAAAGGGCTTTCAGTGCTTGGCCCTGCATTGCTCAGTGTTTAAGCCATGAAGACGGGACCACTTGGTGCTTCCAGACCTTCAGGACCATCCCATAATCCCCCTTAGAGCCTGGCAAGGAACTTGTGAAATTCTTCCTGAGTGCCCAAATAAGTCCCCTCTAGCTCTCCTCCACTTCCAGGGGAACTGGGCTGCCCAGCAGCTTGGAGACCTTGGTAGATACCATCTTGGTGATGCCAAGGTGGTGGGCAGGCAAAATGAAGGCCAGCAAGAAGAGGCAGTCCAAAACCTCACCTCCTCTTTGAGGCTATGGATGGATGGGGTTTTGTTGTTACTTTGCAGCACCGAGCAGTTCCCATGAAAGTCTGCATGGCCAAAAGCTGGTGATCAGCTCTTCAGAAGAGGTTTCAGAACTTCAAACTGGAAAAGGGGACATTTAGATTAGATATTAGGAAGAAATTTTTCACCCTGAGGGTGAGGCACTGGCCCAGGTTGCCCAGAGAAGCTGTGGCTGCCCCATCCCTGGAGGTGTTCAAGGCCAGGTTGGATGGAGCTTGGAGCAACCTGGGCTGGTGGGTGGTATCGCTGCTCAGGGCAGGGGGGTGGAACTGGATGAGCTTTAAGGTCCCTTCCAACCTAAACCATTCCATGATTCTGTAGGTTTTTTTGGGTGCGTCAATGGGATCCAAAGCTAGCTGGAGAAACAGCAGGTGGGGAAACTGGTTTGGAAGGACCAAGGATGGTGGTCATTGCTGGGAAGGAGATTAAGCAGAGTGGCTTTGTGTGGGACACATGGCTGTGGGAAGCACTGAAAATCCTCCTCCAGTTGGCAGGATCCAACCCCTCTGGCCTGGGATATGAACCTCCTAAGCGGGCACACACGGGTATGGTTTTCCTATCTCTCCTCCTGCTTTCCAAGCTCAAAGACAGCCCTGGATGCTTGATCAGGGGGTGTACCTCATTGCTCTTTGGCTCCTGCAGAAGAAATAAACAATTTTCCTCATTTGTTGTGCGTTGCAAATGATTTCCTTTTGCTCCCTGTTCCCCCAATACCCACCTGCTCAAGAAGACAGATGTGTGGGGTGGTGGGTGCTGTGGTGATGGGCGCTTATGCAGCGTGGTGGCCCCTTGAGCCCTACGATGCAGCTGAGATGAGCACAATGAGCACAGGACAGCCCCTGTACGTGAGACGTGCAGCTATCCCCGAGATAGGTGTTGGCTTGAAGACAAGCAGGAGAGCACTAAGAGGTCCTGTTTGCTCAGGGAGGTGCCAAGAAAGGTGCCCCATGGGAACAACCCGACTCATTTCCCTTCAGCTGGCGCAGAGCTGTCCTGCCCGCTGGCAGCCATCCGGCATGGATCATGCCAAAACTGCCTGATTCAGCCATGACCGTCACCCGTGGGCATCTCACCTCATCCTCGCCTGCGTATGTGAGCAAAGCAATGAGCGCACCAACGTTCCCCCAGAGGCAAAGCACACGTCCATGTCCTGTCCCTAAAACCCCACACGAGGACTCCCATCCAAAGCCGTGCTCCTCCTCACCGTCGCTTCAATACACAAACTGCTTTTCCTCCTGATTTGTAGCCTCTCACCAGGCAGGAGGAAGCTTGCAGGGTGATGCAGCTGGGTCAGCCTGCCCCGCTCCCTTCCCTCTGGGGACCACGGAGGGGACAACCTTCTGCTGAATCAGCCCAGACGCTGTGGGGACTGTTTTGCCCCAGGTCTAGTAATTCTAATAATTATTAGCAATAGTTATGCTTTCTAATACTTAACAGCTCTAATATTATTCCTGATAAGAATTATTCTATTCATTATTTTACAACCACTCATTTCGACCCCAGTCCTGCCGAGGAAGCCGGTGGCTCCAGGGGACAAGTCTGTTCAGGACCCAGTTAAACAGCCACAAGCATTTCCCTCCCTTTTCCTAAAATCCTGGGAAGCACGAGGGAAACATGAGGAAACACTGGTGGTCGCACTGGTGTGGATGCCACCTTGTGGAGTCTGGTCCTGCAGGAGCTGGGATGCGGTTCAGGACAACCCATGGGCATCTCCTCCACCATCCCCCCCTTTTCCTTTTATTCTTCCACGTCATTCGAGTTTAAATTTCCCCTTCTTCCTCCAAAAATATCAATCTTTGCTTGGCAGTGAGGGGTCAGCCATGAGTCACTCACACCCTGGGAATCCCCACTTGCCCTTGACATGAGTGGCTCCATGAGGATCATCGCCACCTTGAAGGAGGTGAACAGGGACAAGTGTGGGTACCTGAACAGTGGGTTTCCCTTGGGAAAATGTCACCCCCACACACACCATCCCCCAGTGACCCTGCTGCAGAATGGCCCCATGATCTGGGGGTCTGGAGGTGGGACATGTCTCTGTGGATCTTATAGAGCTTTTTTTTTGGTTGTTACCATAAGAAAAAAAAAAGGGGGGAAAAAACTGCAGTTGGCTGCACAGCAAACTCAACATCTCTCCTGTGGGCAAGGGACCCAATCCAGCACCTCGTTAGCCCACCTAGCCCACCCAGCACCTCTAGCATTAGAGCCCACCAGGATGTGTTCCCCAGGGAATTGGGTGCTCTCAGCTGTTGCCAATTGCCCTTATGGGAGGTGTGCCGAGGGATGGGAGCGGCTGTGGGAGACGTGGGCTATAAAAGGTCCCTGGGAAGGAATTGTTCTTTGTGCTGGACCCTGGTAGGCAAGATGAGGCCTGGAAGCAGCCTGGGGTTTGCTCTTTTCTGCTGGGTTTTGGGGGAGGTGGTTGCTTACAACCACTGGGGCTTCCTTAGAGGAGAAGCAGAGCTATGGAGGTACGGAGGGGCTCCTTCCTCGGGGCAGCCCCGTGCCTTCTCCCAGCCCTCTCCCTGGGCGTGGGTGGATGTCTCACAGCTCCAGGCTGCTGCCCCACTGCACCCCGTGGCCGTGCAATGCCAGGAGGCGCAGGTGGTGGTCACGGTGCACAGGGACCTCTTTGGCACGGGGCGCCTGGCCAAGGCTGCAGAGCTGACCCTGGGCCCGGCTGCCTGTCCGCCTGCGGTCTGGAGTGCTGCTGAGACCATGGTGACCTTCATAGCTGGACTGCATGAGTGTGGCAGCACCCTCAGGGTAAGGCTGGGGGGGGGGTTGGAGCCGTGGAGGGGGGGTGGGTGGTGTCTACCTCTTGGCTTGCACCTCGGTGTCTTGGGCTGCTGAGGCTGGCGGGGGGTTGTGGTATAGGTGGGCTCAGGGAGATGCTCCACAGCCCTTCCTGGCGGCTGGACACCTCAGTCCGCTCTTCAAGGGCAGCAGAAGCTGTGCTGTCTTGTCTGTGGCTGTGTGAGCAGGGAAGGACATGCGAGAGGCAGAGAAATTAGTTTTTTTATTCCTGATGAATACAGAGCTATCTCAGTGTCCCAGGGCTATTTAGGCTGTTGCTGCCCCCTCCAGGGTGGAGCCCAGATGACCTGGTGCTGGGAGCCACTGTAGCAAGCCAGCAGCGGGGCCTCAGGAGGCATCTGGGTGCCCCTTCCCGCTGCTGGAGCATAGCATGAAGCTACTTTGTAGGAAAAACTTAAATTTGAAGTGGTCTCTTTCCCCTGGGAGAGGCTTGGGGCCACCAGGGTGAGCAGGTACCCCCACACTCCACCCAGCAGATGCCTTCATTAAGTCCTCCCTGAGCAGAAGTCATCCCCCACTATCCTGGGGGACAGACCTTCCTTTCTGTTGTTTTGGGGCATGGAAACTATGAGTAAAAAATAATTAAGAATCAGCTTGAGCACCTCTGCATCCAGCTCTGCCGCTGAGCAGAGGATGCCCTAGGACAGGCTGGAGCAGCTCTCCAGCCCGGAGCATCCCTGCAGCAGGATGAGTGCCACTTACCTGCTTCCACCACAAATGTTACTGGCAGCTGACCAGAAGAAACATCTCGGCACTGAGTCTCCAGGCTTAAATGTACCGCTCTGCACGTGTGGCCAAGGAACGGGGCTCTTAATGACTAGATAATGTGTCTTGTCTTTTCCCCAGCTGACCCCTGATGCTCTAGTCTACAGCACGAGCTTAAATTACAACCCAGTTCTTACTGGCAACCCTGTCATTGTCCGCACCAGTCCTGCCGTGGTTCCTATTGAGTGCCACTACCCAAGGTGAGACAATGTGCGTGAGTACAGAGCGAGCCCTTCTGCTGCCACAGAGCCTTTAACCATGAGCATCTCTTCCCCAGGAGGGACAATGTGAGCAGCAATGGAGTCAAGCCCACGTGGGCACCCTTCCGTTCCACCCTGTCCTCTGAGGAGAAGCTGCCCTTCTCCCTGCGCCTCATGAATGGTAGGTTTTGGGTGAGGTTCTCCTCTGGTGCAGGGCACCCTGGGCTGGCTTCTGAGGTGGCCATGCTTCCACTAGATGGCACAGCTGGTGCTGGTATCACCTCAGTGCTCCTGGGGTTTGGTGAGTACCCAGGGCCTCGTGCCTGTTGAGGTTTCCTCGGGTGGAAGCAGTGAACCACAAGCTGGCTTCCCATTCACGAGTGCCCAGTGACCTCTCCTTCCAGACGACTGGAGCGCCGAGAGAGTCTCCACCATATTTCAACTGGGAGAGGTCCTCCACTTCCAAGCCGGCGTCAACACAGAGAACCACGCACCCCTGAGGCTCTTTGTGGACAACTGTGTGGCCACCCCAACCCCAGACAGGAGCTCCTCTCCCCAGTATGCGTTCATTGACTTCAGTGGGTAAGAGTTGGCTGTGCCCTTATTGAGAGATGCCTCTCTTCAGGTTATGGTTATCTCTGACAGCGGGATCCTGTTGGCCTTTGCTTTTGTGCCCAGGTGCCTGGTGGATGGGCAACTGGATGATGCCACCTCGACTTTTATATCCCCAAGACCCAGGCAAGATGTGCTTCAGTTTGCAGTAGATGCATTCAAGTTTGCAGGAGACTCCAGCAATCTGGTAAATCCTCCCTAAAGCAAATGAATTCCCGTGTCTAGACAGGGCTTCAGCCTCATCCATTAAGGCTGAGGCTTCGTTAATGTGGTTTCTGTCTAGAATTACATTTCCAAGGCAACTGCCTCCCAGCGATGTATAATTGACGTCACCCTGTATTACTGCTTCTGGATCATAGCCTTCTGAGCCAAGGATTTGCCTTGGAGACCAGTTTTGATACTGGTCAAGACAAGCCCTTCTAATGGGCTTAAGGGTTGAACCCTTAAGTGGCTCGAAGGAAGCAGGGAGGGGTTGAGCTGCCCTGGGGAGATGGTGGTCCTGTTGGAGACCAACTTTGTGGTACTTGGGAAAGCTCTACAGGCAGATGACAGCCTAACCCTCTCTGCTCTGCTTGGTCTCCCCAGATCTACATCACCTGCCACCTGAAGGTCTCCCTGGCTGACCAAGCTCCTGATCCCCTGAACAAGGCTTGTTCCTTCAACAAAGCCAGCAACCTGTGAGTAGCTGGAATAGCACCTTGCCCAAAGGTGAAGAGCTTGGGCTTCTCATCTGGTGTGTCATCTTCCAGGAAGGTGGGGTTGACCACCTGGGTGGGAGGGTTTGTTCTCTCCTAGGAAACCCCAAAGCATGTAAGGGATTCCTACCATAAGGTGGGCTGCTCACCAGGCTCTCTTCTAGCTGGGCTCCTGTGGAAGGCACCCGGGACGTCTGCTCCTGCTGTGAGATGAGGAACTGTGACTTGACCAGGCACTCCAGGAGGCTCCACACTCCCTCCCGATGGCAAGGCGGACGTGTCCGGAGAGAACTGCCCTCCCAGCTTGGTAGGTTTCAGCGTGCCTCTTCGGGCTTTGTCACCCTCGTGGCAACTTGCTCCGAGCTGGGTGACTGGAGCTGCCTGTTGGCTCCTCAGTGCTTGGGAGAGCTAGATGTTCAAACAAGCTTGTGAGTGCCCAAAGGTCCTCCTTTTCAGATCCCTCAGCGAGAGAAGCTGATGTTGCTGTTGGACCTCTCTTCATCCACAGCTGGCAGGATCACCCAGTTAGGAGGATGCCTTCAGGAGGTAGGGCAAACCCAAGAAAGGGGGATGGTTTGTGTGGCAAGTCCTGGCTCTGGCCATAACCACCTCCTTACTTCTCCTTCCTAGATGCAGATCACTTGTGGATGGTATTGGGGCTGGCCATAGTTGCTGGTTTGGTCCTCCTGATCCTTGCTGTTCTAGGAACTCTGACTGTCTGCCAGAAACCCAGCAACCCCATTTAAGTCACTGGTTTCTACACTTGTAGACTGTCCAATTAAAAAAAAAAAAATAAAAAATTAGAGGACTGTAAGAGGCTTGGTGGGGTGAGTGGAGCCTGAGCTAATCAAATCTTCATGCTAACATTAACTGTGCTGCTTTGCCTCCTTATACCTGAATCCCAGTGTCTCGTTCTCCTCAAGCCCTGTCCTCAGCAAAGCTTTGTACAGCCTTACACCCATAGGAACTTCTCCCAGAGCACCTTGCTGAGAACTGACATGCAAAACAAAAAAAAAATACAATAAATCACCACCCAGATGCTTTGTTTTCTTGCCTGTAGAAGCATGGAGTTGCTTCTACTCATGATGCTCAAATCGTTTTACCTTTCTGTGGAGCTACTTGGGTCAGCTCCACACTGGTATCTCCTTACTCGATGGGCCAAGGGGAGCTAAGGGGTTCATAAAAACTTGGAGGCCGCTTTCCTCCTGCCTTGAAGCTCTTTCTGGGCAAGAAATTGAGCTTGTGCTGGCTGAGGAAGGGAGCACAACTCGGGGGTGGGTGGGTTGGGCTCTTCCTGGGACAGAGGGAGGCAGGAATTCCAGTCCCTGCCCCAAGGACTGTTTACACATAGTTATATGTAACAAGCCTTGGCTGAAATGAATAAACAGTCCTTGGGGCAGGGATTGGAATTTCTGCCCCAACTTGCCCCCCCCTTCCCGCCTCCAGAAAGGGACTTTCTGACATGTCTGAGTCACACTTGTGCGCTTTTTTTTTTCTTCTTTCCCATTTGCTATGAAACTTGGGCTCTTCCGCTCAGCGGAGCAGCTGTGTGATAGCACGATGTTCCTGCCCCAAACCCAAGACCTGTTGCTTCCCCACTAGCTGGGAGAGGTTGCTGCTTCGGGCAGTGGTGGGAACTGGACCCAGCTGAATGTCTTGGGATGACGTGCTTGTTCTCAGAGCGAATTTAGGTGGCTGGATTCAGGGAAAACAGAGACCTGCGAGGAGCTGGGGCTTGCTCGTAGCATGGCCACCTCTTGAGAGGGTTTTTGAGGGGCCAGGAGCAGTTCTGTAACTCCTTAGCCTCCTCCAGGGGAGTTCGGGCAACTCTCTTGGTTGTGAGGGACAGAGGACAGCTTGCCATGTCGTTGGGTGTCATCCAGCGTCCTGAAGCCCCCCGGCTGGGTGCCCTTTGATAGGTGTCACCTTATCCCGGGATCTCTTTGGGCTGGAGTTTGGGTCGCTTAAACCACAGTCCTATCCCTTCCCTTGGCCGCTCCTGGACCAAAAAGCAAATTAGCCCTCCCCAAAAATCACGAGATCAGTTCTGGGTTGGATCAGGGAGCTGCCTCTTTCCTTGTCCATACAATCTGACCCTCACTGGAGCGGCTTGGTCCTTGTCTTGCAGCAAAGAGGGAGGTAGAAGCTGTCAGGGGGAACATGGGGAGAAGTCTTCACCATCCCCTGCAAGCTGTCAGCTTTTGGGGCAGAAAGGAGAGGTGGAGGGTGTGGAAATGTGGGTGGAAGGGATCGCAGAAGGTCTCCAGTACACCACCAGATGTATCAGCCCTGTGTTGGCCTGGCTGAGGCTGGTAGCATCCATGGATGGAGATCCCTCACCTCCATGTGCCCAGCCCAGGGCTGCACAACCCTCCTGGAGAAGAAATATTTCCTTACCTGACCCTCTCGGACCACAGGTTGTGGCCGCAGATGTGTTAAATCTTCACATAACCATGTTTCCTTCTTGATCAGCATCTTCTCCAGAAGTTCAACGCCCCAACCATCCCCTGGCACACCTACTCTTGAGTGAGGACTATCTCTCTGGCTTGCTGAGACATGCAGAAGAGAGTTTTAAATGAAACCCCCTCTCTGTGCCACTCAGCACAGCCGCCCTTCAGCCGTTCAACCAAAACACCTCAGCTGCCTCCAGGAAGGAAGACAAATATCGGACAAATCTGGTCTACAAAGAAATCGAGGATGGGGAAACACTCTCTGGCTTTCCAGAGAGGTTGTCCCCCTCCAGCAGCTCCTGCCCCTTCCCGGGCAGCATCCCTGGGAGCAGCAATGCTCAACACCACCACTGCCCTCAGCGTGTGGTGAGAGGTTTTTTGATGTAAAACTTTATGTTATAAGGGAAAAATGTCAAAGTCTCCTTTATGCAATGGGGGAGGGGATGGATGGACGGACGACCACCAGGTTTGTGCTTGTCTGGTGCCCTGGGACTTTCTGGTCTCTGCCTCCTCCCAAACAAAATGAGCTCACGCTCTTTCCCCAACTGCGCTGGTCCGTGGCCAACGGCGTGTTGTGCTTGGAGTTGGGACAGCTGCTCCTGGGAGCAGAAATCCCCTTTTTCACAGAGAAACACCTCCTTCACCATAGAGAAACGCGTGTTTCTCCACCTGGGCGTCACCTCCGCTAATTTAAGCCGTGTAAGCACAAGATTGACCCAGCAGGAGGGGTTTATCCTCTTACTGGGATGAAGCCCTTGGTACCCAGAGACTCACAACCTAACCCCTGAGCTGCGGCTTTCCGGGATGCCATGGGGTGAGATGATGCATCTCCTGCGGTCCTTGTGGCCAAGGACCCGGCCAAGCGGCGATGCTCTTCCCCCCCCCCCCCGGGAGGGGGGCGGCCACTTATTTCCCTGATTCAGCATTGCCCGCTGCAGTTATCTCCCTGACGCACGGGGCTTCAGCCCGCTGGAATCCCTGGCATTTCTACGCGAGGGTTAGTCTCAAGGTATTTTAAACACGCGGGAGAAGTCCCCATACCCACTGATGGCATCAGAGATGGGGCATCAGCTCCCGGTGGCAGGGCAGAAGGCGGGAGGTTTTACGCCGACCCGTAAAGCCTCACACGGGCTGTTTCAGGGGGATTTTGAGTCAGGCACACGCCGGTCCCAGCTCCGAAGATGGTGAGATTTCTGCTAGGTGACATCTGCCCCCCAAATACTTTCTGTTTCTTTTCATTTTCCCTGGAAACGGCTCAGCCGCTCCAGCTCAAACACCCAAATCAGAGGCTTTCTGCTGTCCCTAAGGCTTGCTGGGGGCATCCCGAAAGATGGAGACGGGTTTGGGTTGTGAAACGCAGCATCCCTCATATGGAACCAATGGGATGCTTGCAGAGCCCTGGCAGGGAAAAAGAGTTAAAGATACTCAAAAGAAGGGACAGAAACTCCAATAACGTGGCTTGAAAACATATAGGGTTTATTTTTAAGCAGCTTTCCCTGTTCCCCAGCTGTGAGGAGCTGGGCAATGCCCACCCCTGGTTTTTTTGGGGGGCAGTGGGATACAAAGCGGGGTGCTGCAGTGTGGGGAAGGGAGTGATGGGTGCAGCTTCTTCTGCCCTGAGCCCGGTTCCTCGGAGGCAGCAAACCAAACCACAACCCAAACAGCCAAGGAAAAGAAATATATATATAAAAAAAAAAAAGCGGGGACTGATCTGCCGAGGCTGAAACGGGGGGGGGTGAGGGGTTGTGCTGAGAACGGCCACGCTCGTGTCAGCGGTGAGAGCGCTCCATCAGCTGTTGCTGGGTCAGCAAGGACCGAACATCCCGGTCCCGCTGAGGAGCGGGGGAGATGCTGAAAGCCCCTATTTAGGCCAGAGCTGTGAGCACGTGTGTTCCCAGCCAAATTCCTCCCCCCCCACCAAAATCCAGCACATCAGCATCCGAGCGGAAAACCCAAGTCCCAGGGGGCCTGATGGCGCCGGGCAGGGATGAGATGGGAAGCAGTGGGATTAGGATCAGGGACCCTGCTCCTGTCACCACCCCAAGCAGCCTTGAAAAGCCCCTTATCACCTTCGAACCTAAACAAGCCACTTTGTACCAGTCTCCCCGTCTCCGGCTTCTGCTGAGTTTTATAAACAACTTCCCCCAAAGAGGCTGACGAGGATGGTTTGGGGTTTTTTCCCCCCCCCTCTCGCCTTGAGCAGCCTTGGGAATGGGGAGGGGGGGGATCCCAGCACCTCGGAAATGACTGGGTCGTGCCACCCCTCTTCCCGCACCCGGGAGGGTTGGCCTTTGGGTGCCATTGGTCCCCAAACGGGAGCCCAGGGGCGGGGGATATAAAGGCTGGAGGAACCACTCTGGCTCTCCGTTGCCGGGGTTTTGCTGGAAGAAGGAGGGATGGGACCCGAAAGCGGCTTGATCCTCGCTCTTCTCTGCTGGGCGGCGGGCAAGGTGGCCTCCTACCCACCTTGGGATTTCTCCTGGGGTGACCCGGCGAGCCGGGGGGCACGGGCAGACCCCCACTCCTGGTCCTGGGTGGAGGACCCCCAATCTGGAGCCGTGGCCAGCCAGCAGCCGGTGAGAGTGCAGTGCCAGGAGGCTCAGCTGGTGGTGACGGTGCACCGGGACCTCTTCGGCACCGGCCGCTTGGTCAACGCAGCCGACCTGACGCTGGGGCCGGCGGCGTGCAAGCATTCCTCGCTCAACCCTGCCCACAACACCGTCATCTTCACCGCCGGGCTCCACGAGTGCGGCAGCATCGTGCAGGTAAGCCCTTCTCCTTCCCCTACCCTCCAGCATCCCACCCTGGGAGCAGCTGCAGGCTGCGGGACCGTGCACCCAGCATCCCTCTGTGATGCCGGGGGAGATGAGGATGCCAGACAGAGAGCACCATGGAGGAACTCCCTAGGGGAAGGACGAGCCAGTATTTCTCCCAAACCGGAGTGTTTTTTCCCCGAAAGCTGCTTTGTCCTTTCAGCTGGAGACACACCGATGATGCCAAGCCCCCATGTCAGACCCATTTTACTCATGTTTTGGCCCGTTAGGAAGTTTGACTTGCTGAGAATGGAGCAGGGCTCCTTCTCCATCCCCTTTTCCCCCAGCTTTTTCCCCCCTTCCTTTGGATTCCCCCAGCGTTTCCCAGTTGGGAAAAGGATGACTAGGCAGCTCGGTGGTGGGGTGGTGGCCTCTCCACCAGCTTCTCACTGCTTTTCTGCCCAGATCACGCCGGACTCCCTCATCTACCGCACGCTCCTCAACTACGACCCCAGCCCTGCCAGCAACCCCGTCATCATCCGCAGCAACCCTGCCGTCATCCCCATCGAGTGCCACTACCCCCGGTAAGACCTCCCCATCCTTGGTACCCCCCAGCCCGGTCCCTCGGGACCAGTATGGGGCTGGGTCTTGATGCAGGGTGGTGGTCCTCACCCAGGAGGGAGAACGTGAGCAGCAACGCCATCCGGCCCACCTGGGCTCCCTTCAGCGCCACACTGTCGGCAGAGGAGAGGCTGGTCTTCTCCCTGCGCCTCATGAACGGTAGGTGGGAAGCCATTCCGACCTGCGAAGCCGGGGTTTTTTTCCCACCCTTTCCCCAGCGCGGTGGAGCTCGGGAAGCCGGCACCCACTGGGCAAGCCAACCCACCCCCTCGGCTCTGGTCCCACGGGAGCTTGGGGACAGCCAGAGCCACCCCCCACCGCTTCTTCATCACTCTGGCGTTGCCTTGCAGAGGACTGGAGTGCCGAGAGACCCTTCACCGGTTTTCAACTGGGCGACGTCCTCAACATCCAAGCGGAGGTGGGCACCGAGAGCCACGTGCCGCTGCGGTTGTTCGTGGACAGCTGCGTGGCCGCCCTGAGCCCCGGCACCGACTCCTCACCCCACTACGCCATCATCGACTTCAATGGGTGAGCCCCGGGGATCTGCCGGCAGTGGCGCTTTTGGGGCTCCCACCAGGATGCTGACCCCCCCCATCCCCATCCCACCCCAGGTGCCTGGTTGATGGGAGGTCGGATGACACCAGCTCTGCCTTCATCACCCCCCGGCCCCGGGAGGACATGCTGCGCTTTAGGATCGATGTGTTCAGGTTCGCGGGGGACGCCAGGAACTTGGTAAGGCTGCTGTGTGTGTGCCCCCCCCCTCCGGTCCAACCAGCCCCAAACCAAGAAAAAAGCGGGGACGAGTGTGTCCCCCACGAGTGTGTCCCCCACCTCTGCCCTCCCCGCAGATCTACATCACCTGCCACCTGAAGGTGACCCCAGCAGACCAAGCCCCGGATCCCCTGAACAAGGCTTGTTCCTTCAACAAAGCCAGAAACACGTGAGTGGCCACCGCACCAGGATGCGGCACATCCGGGCTGGTCCCCACCAGCATCCCGCAGCCCCAGGGATGCATCACAGACCCAAATTTGAGGGGGGGCACATAAGTTCCGTGGGGGTTCCGGTGACGATGCTCCTACCCTGCCACAGCTGGGCACCTGTGGAAGGCACCCGGGACATCTGTAGCTGCTGCGAGATGGGCAACTGCGAGTCCCCCGCGCTCTCCCGGAGGCTCAACCCCTTGGACCGATGGCCCAGCCGCCGCTTCCGCCGCCACGCCGCCGACGGTAAGGTCCCCGCAGGGGACACCTTGGGGGGTCGTGGGATGTGCCTGCCTCATCGCTCCTTCCTCCCCCAGGGAAAGAGGCTGAAGCCGACGTGGTCATCGGCCCCGTGTTCCTCTCGAGGGATGCGGGCACCGTGGGAGAGCAGCAGGATGGAGGTCAGGGTGAGTGCTCCACCGGCGGCGGCCCTGTGGCACGGCCGCGGTGACAAGCGCTAACAGTCTGTCCCCCCCCTCTGCTTGGTTTTGCAGGTGGGGTGACGGCGGTGCCCGGCGTTGGGACAGGGCTGATGTACATGGCAGCCGGTGTGGGGCTGGCCGGGGCGGTGCTGGCTGTCAGCGTGGGGTGCAGGAGGTGCACCCGCGCCTCGGCGTAGAGCGCGGGGCGAGAGCTGAATAAAAGCCTGGGAAGGACAAAACCGCCTCTGTACTGTTCCTTCAGCGATGGCACCCTGGGGACATGTCCTGCCGGGGGGGGTGGAGCACCCATCCCCTGCACATGGTGGTGCTGGAGCCCCCCAGTCCCCCAGGGGGGGCCCCCACATCTCCACCTGGGTGACAGCCCTCCCTGGGGCTCAGATTTGGGAGCTGCCCTGCTCATGGGTGACAATGGGGACAGTCCCCTCATCCTGGAGGAATCCTAGGTGTCCTCCAGGCCACCACTCCTGGGAGGGGACCAAGAGGGTGTGGGGTGGCCCCGGATCAGCCAGGGAAGGACCCCAACTCCTCCAGGAGGGCACATTCAGGGGGATGCTTGTGGAAGGGGACAAGTGACAGCCCCACAGCCGGGGGTCTGTGTTCCCCCTCCAGCCTTCAGCCCCGCTCCAGCTCTGTGGGAGACTCAGCCCCAGCCCCACACTGGTCCTTCCGGCTCTGAATGCGGCCCCGCCNCAGCCGGGGGTCTGTGTTCCCCCTCCAGCCCCAGCCCCACACTGGTCATTCCGGCTCTGAATGCGGCCCCGCTGTCGGGATTTCAGCCCCGGCCCCATCCCACAGGTCAGCTCCAGCCCTGGGTCGTGTCAACCCTGGGATCCCCACTTGCACCAGGGATGGTTTAGGTTGGATATTGGGAAAAATCTCTTCCCCAAAAGGGTTATCCAGCATTAGAACAGACTGCCCAGGGATGTGGTGGAATCACCACCCCGGGGGGGTATTTAACAGACACACAGACATCAATGTCTCAATCATCTTAAAGCTCTTTTCCAGCCCAAACACTTCATGGTTATATCAGCGCCAGCTCTATCACCTTCATTGCAGCCTCTGCACCGGGGTCTGGGTTTCTCCTCCAGCCCCTGCAGGCGGTACCTCAGCTCCAGCCCTTCACTGGGCATTTCGCCTCCGGCTCTGCATCGTTCCCGCTCCAGGCTCTGTGCTTCAGCCCGGCCCGAGCCCCACAGCCGGTAGTTGGGCTGCAGCTCTGAGATCTCAGCTCCGGCCCCAGCCCTACACTCAGTGTTTCACCTCCAGTCCCGGGGTGTTTATTTCAGCTCCCGCTCTGGCTCCTTTCCGCCCCAGCTCAGCACCTTCCCGCACTCCCGGCCCTCCTCAGCCCGCGGGGCGGCAACATATGGTCAGAGCTCCGCCCGACGCTGCCGCACACCGCTCCCGCCGCGCACGCTGAATATATACCCTCGCCAGCCAATCACGGCCCGAGGCAGCGCCCGCCCAGCCAATCCCGACCCGCCCATCTTCGCTCCACCCAATCCTGGCCCGCTCACTTCCGCTCTGCCCAATCCCATCCCGCCCCTTCAATCCGGCCCAACCCCATCTCCATCGCGTCCTGTCCCTTCCTCTGACCCCGCCCATCTCCGTCCCGCCCAATCCCAGCCCGCCCCTTCAATCCGGCTACGCCTCTCCCGTCCCCCGCACGCCCCGATCCCACCGCCGCCGCTGCGGGAGGCGCGGCCCGGCTGGAGGCGCAGGGACACCCGTCGCCCCGTCCCGGCTCCCCCCGCACAGCTGCCGGTCCGGGCCGTGCCGGCGACGCGGGGTCGCCGGGAGATCCGGCCCTTCGGGCTCGAACGTTGGCCGGGAGCGGCCTCGCTGCCGAGCCGCCGCCCGCCCTCCCCGGGGCCCAACAGCGCCCGGCGGGGCCGCGTCAGCGGGGCCGGGACCCCGCGAGTCCCCCGGAGCGGCGGCGCGATGGCGGCCTGCGGGCACGGGGGGGCGGGGTCGCATTGAAGAGACGGGCCAGGATTGGGCGGGACGGAGATGGGCGGGGCGGAACCGGATTGAAGGGGCGGAACAGGATTGGGTCGAGCGGAAATGGGTGGGATTGGCTGGGTCAGGCGCTGTTTCGGGCCGGGATTGGCTAGGGGCACGGGGGCTGTATTGCGCGTGCGCAGAGGGACCCGGCGGCAGAGCCGGGCGGCGGCCGCGGGGAGCGGAGGGACGTGGTAGTGCTGCCGCCCCGCGGGCTGAGGAGCGTCGGTGAGCCGGGCCGGGGAGCGCCGGGAGGGGGTTGGCGGGCAGCGCTGGCGGCCGCGGGACCCTACGTCGGGCCTGGCCGGTGCCGCCGTTGGCGCGGATGCGTCCGCACTCAGCTTCGGGCCGGGGTTCTCCGAGAGGGAGGCGGCTCGGGCAGACCCGGGCCCGGCCGGCCGGTCCGTGCCCGATGGAGCATCGGAACCGCGTCCCGCCGGCTGCTCAACGCCGGGACCGGGCAGCGGTGGTCTCGGAGGTTCGTGTAGGGTCCATGGCCCGCAGGGGCAGGGAATGCACCGGCCGGTGCCCGGGGATGGGTGGGACGGTCCCGAGCGGCGCCGGGGCCACCGCGAGAGCCGGAGGGGTTGGGGGGTCGGGGTGCGGCTGGGGGGTGCCGGGCCCAGCTGCCGGGGGGTCGGTGTGGGGCTGGGGCCTGGAAT
>VUYV01000008.1:1910197-1999671 GCA_008711295.1 Anarhynchus alexandrinus | reverse complement strand
GGCGGGAAATCAGGAAAACTTGGAAAAAACTTTTCCCCCCACCTTAAAAAAAATAATAATTAAAAAAAAACAACAGAGAGGGACCCCTGGGCCCCGTCCCGCTTGCGAGAGGAACATTTGTCATCATTTAGAAAACAGCTTTTCCTCCCCGCTGTTGTTTATAATAAATTCTTGGAAGCTCCGGAGAGAAACCCGACTCCTTTACCAACGGGGAGTTTTATTTTTCCGCCCCCCCCCAACGACCGGAGCTCGCCCTGCACGGCCCCGTTGTTATTGTAGGGTCTCGCGCCTGATTTTCGGCAGCGAAGGGTCATACTGCAAGCGCCGGCACCGCTGGGGTTAATAGGATGGCAGAATCCGGCTTCCAAATGTCCCCTTATCCCAGCAGGGCACCGAACTGTCCCCATCCGGGGCTGGCCAAATCCTTCTCTTTTTTTTTTTTTTTTTTTTTNTTTTTGCTGAGCCAGCATTATTTTTTTTCCCACCTCCTTCAAGTCAAGGGGGGCCTGGCAGTCCCCCCCCCTCCCGCTATTGCCTCTGAAAAGGGACAAGCACAGCAAGAAAAATGTTTGGTTTTCCTCCTCCGCCCCTCGGGCTGCCCCGGGGAGCTGCCAGAGAAGATTTCCTTCTTATTCACCATGAAAATGAGAATAATAAAAAAAGGCAGGCCCGCTCCCCGCCGCGCTGTTTGTGCAGGTGTGCGGGGCTTAGCCGAAAAAAATCCCGGCTCCGGAGGTTTTCCGAGGCGGCGGCTGCTTCGCCTCCCTGTGCCCGGGCCAGCAGTGACCACCGAAGAGCTGTGAGCAGTGGGGATGGGGACATGGGGACAACCCTGAGCGACCAAGACGTACTCCTTCATCCCATCCCATCCCATCCCATCCCATCCCATCCCATCTCATCTCATCCTATCCCATCCCATCAGCATCTCTCCTCCAGCACCTCCTGACACACCCCTTCATCCCCCCATCCCATCCCATCCCATCCCACCCCATCCCATCCCATCCCCACTGAATCTTCTTGGGATCCCCAGTTGGTTATGAAATGCCTGGAGATAGCAACAACATCAACCCAAACCCATCCCCGAGCCCACGAAAGGGAGACTTTCCCAGCAAGGTTGTCATCTCCTGGCCCACATGCCCCATCCATGGGTGACCACATCCTCAGGCGTCACCACAGCCACCACGACACAGGCTTAGTGGCTACCAAAATCACCATCACCCCACGGGATTTCCAAAACCCCACTGCCATTCAAAAACCCAACCCCAGATGACGCATTTGCACAAAAGCAAGGCAAAAAACCCCACTGGATGAGTGATCTCCGGGCCTCTGGGTGACGAAGCCCCTGGAGATCCCTCCTGGGTTGGTCAAGAGTAGGGAGCACTGGTAAGAACCGGCACCTTGGTTGAACCTCATGAGGAACCTCATTAGATGCCACGTGGGCTTGGCTTTCACCAGCCAAGACCTCCTTTGTATGAGATGCTTTGGCCCCTGGGCAAGACTTGGGTGACACTTGGGTCCTCTGCAGTGGTTGTGAGCAGGAGGCCTGAAGACTTTTGGTGTCTCCTCCCCATCTCCTTGCCAAAGCCTTGTCTGCTGCATTCATCCCCCTCTCCTCACCAAGCCACACATGATGCTCTTCTCCCTCCTCTCCCACCTATAGATTTAGGGCTGGAAACTATTTCAACTCGCATCTTCCAAGGTGGTATGGATGGAGGGAGGTGGATGACCCACGATGCTCACGCAAACCCCAGTAAACCCCCTCATAAAAGACGGTGGGATCTAATTGCTTAATTAACCCCTCAGGTGCCCCGGCGAGGGGCCAGGAATGCCGCACATTCCTGGCAGAGCCGGGTGGGATTAGGAGGCTCTTAAAGAGCTTAGCCACATAATTAACATCTGATTCGGCTTTATAAACTGTTTTGATCAATTAAGAAACCTGCCTGAAGGGTGGCCCTGCAGGTGACAGGCTCAGGGGGGTGGTTTTTTTGGTGACCCTCAGGGAGGTGACAACTTTCCCCAAACAAAGCTTGGCTGGAGAGAGCAGCAGGTGACCCGGAGGAGAGGCCAGGCGGTGGGGTGGCCCCAAAGAGCTGGGCTGATCTTGATTCCCTTCTTCAGATTTATTAAGGAAGAATGGGAAGAAGGAGGCTGGGGGCTCCTGCACTGGGAGGAGCGTGTCCCACTGATGGGCTTCTTGGCCAACAAGGGTTGTCCACCCACCCATGGACACCCCAATCCCCATGGCAGAGCCACGGCGCTGTGGGACCGTCACCTCCTGGCCCAGCTTCCAGGGATCCTTGAAGGACACAGCCTTTGCCAACAGGGAGAAAAGAATCTTGGCAGGCATCTTCCCATTTCCCTCTGTCTCCTCGGGTCATCTGCAGGGCAGCTGTCCCCAGGCGGCCCTCCCTAGAGACAGGGGACTGCCAGCATTCTTCATCCCTACATCCCTCACCCCTCCATCCTTCATCCCTCCGTCCTTCATCCCTGCATCCCTCACCCCTCCATCCCTCGCCCCTCTATCCTTCACCCCTCCATCCCTCACCCCTCCATCCTTCACCCCTTCATCCTTCACCCCTCCATCCTTCACCCCTTCATCCTTCACCCCCCCATCCTTCACCCCTCCATCCTCCATCCCTGCATCCCTCACCCCTCCATCCCTCGCCCAGCAGGAGCGGCTGCTCCCGGCGAGGCAGGCAGAGATCCAGAGGAAGATCCTCTCCATGCAAACACTGTCCCCAAAGCTCTTTCCCACACATGTTGAGCGGGGCCAGCCGGACCTCGGGCTGACCCAGCCCGGCTGCTCTCGCTGTGTTTACTCGCTCGCACGCAATGGGGCAGGGCTGGGATGAACACTTCTCCCAGCACGAACCCTCTGGGACGGGTTTTTCTCAGAAAACCAGGGATGGGGTGGGATGGGTTATGGGGTCAGACAGGTCAGAGGCTCCAGCTGAGATGGGTTTCCCAAGGGACAGGCAGGGAACAGATCCCCCAGGCTGCTGCTCCTCACGCCCTCCAGCCTTGCTTCCAATTTCGCCGCGGAGTGAAAAAACACTCTCGGCAAAGCTCAGCCAAAAGCCACAGGATTTCATCAGGATCGGGGTCAGTAGGACGTGAAGTGACGGCGTTCCTGCTGCGACCTTGGTCCCCTGCTGCGGCCCTGACAGGGGCGATCGGACCCCGGTGAGGCAGCACAGATCCACCTGGGAATCAAATCTGCCCCAGCACAGGGCGCATGGCCAGGATGTCCCGGGACACAGCACTGTCCCCAACCCATAGCACACAGCCACCCCACGCAGGCAGGACGGCCTGGGACAAGGCACAGACCCATCCCGCCGATGCGGGATGACCTACAACGTGGGGCCTAACCCCCCTCGACCACCCTGTGCCCCCATCCCACAGCACAGAGCCACCCCACAGGCATGGGATGACCTGGGCCACGGCACAGACCCACCCCACGAGTGCAAGATGACCTGGGATGAGGTACAACCACCCCACAAATGCCAGACAACCTGGGACATGGCACATAACCCCCCATCCAGCACAGTGTCCCCCATCTCACAGCACAGACCCACCCCACAGGCATGGGATGACCTGGGACATGGCACAGACGCACTGCACAAGCATGGGATGACCTGGGCTGAAGCACAGACCCACCCCACGAAGGCAGGATGACCTGGGACATGGCACAGACCCACCCCACAAGTATGGGATGACCTGGGATGTAGCACAGAACCCACCCCACAAGTGTGGGATGACCTGGGATGAAGCACAGACCCACCTCACAAGCATGGGATGACCTGGGATGAAGCACAGACCCACCTCACAAGCGTGGGGTGACCTGGGACACAGCACAGACCCACCCCACGAGCACAGGATGACCTGGAACGTGGCACAGATGCACCCCAAGCCCAGACCCTGCCGGGACTTGCCCCTACGCACCCCTTCCCTTTCCTCCCCATTTTTCACCCCCACAAACATCATTCCCAAAACATGTAGGGTCTCCAACAGCCCCAGCCCCTCGGCCACATCTGTCCCCATAGCACCGAGAACGATTGGCACCAGCCATGGGAGCAGAGGGCTCAGCCCTCAGAGACACCTTCTCCCCGGGGCAATGAAGCACCCAGGGCATGATCCCACCCCAGGGAGCTGCCACCCACCCCAGGGTCCCCCCCCATTCGACTCACCCCGTCCGCCGTGGCTGGGCCTGTAGACGCTGCCCACGCTGACCCGGGCTTGGCTATCGGGGACGGCTTGCGGCATTTCGGGGCTCCTGGCAGGTAGGTAGGACTCGGGGCGAGGAACCCCATAAGGCTCCAGCGGCCGAAAAGGCGGCTGCGGCTCGTAGGGTGGGTACTGACCCCCGTAGCCGGTCCCGGTGGGAGCTTGCAGGTTATCAGTCGACGCGATACCGTGGCCGACCGGTTGCTGGTTGGGGTATGAGTCCGGGCCACCCTGTTCCGGCGAGCCCCCGGCATCGTGATACAGGCTATGGGAGTACCGGCGGTCCAGGCCATCGACCGGTTGAGGGGCGGCGGGCACGTAGGGGCGTTCGGCCGCCGGGTAGTAACCCTGGGCTCTGTTATAGGGACTCTGCTCCTCCCCGTAGTCCTCGTAGCGTGCCCGGGGTTGGAAGGGGTACACCACGCTGGCGCCCGCCGCCGCTGAAGCCACGGCCGCCCCGCCGGTGCCGGTGCTGCGGTAATAGGTGTAGGCTTCGTCGTACGCCCGGGGTGCCTCGTAGGGCTCGTATTGGGGGGCGAAGGGGAATTGGGGGTACGCCGGCTGCCCGACGGAGGCGTAGGCGAAGGATGAGGACGAAGCAGAGGAAGAAGGCTGGCGGGAGCGGCCGGCGGGCCGGACCCGTTGCGAAGGGGTACTATCGCCCACCGGTCCTTCGCGCCAATTTTCGGGCACCTGCCCGAAACCGAAGGGATGCCGCGTTTGCCCCCGCACCGTCTCGGAACCCACCCGCGGGGGTACCGCCGGTGCCTGGCGCCGGACGCTGCCCGTTCCTCCGGTCACCGCTCCCGCCAACAACAACCGGTTCCCCGCCGGTCTCTCTTGCCCCGCCGGGACGTACTCGGCGCCGGTGTTAAGCAAGCTGTAAACGCGGCCGTTGTTCTCCCACTGGATCAGCTGCCTCCACGGTTGCCCGCCGCCTGCCTGCTCCTGCCCGCCCGCCAGCAGGCACAGCCCCCAGCCCAGNCACCGGGTCCTAGGAACCGCCTCCGGCACGCATCCTGCCCCCCCGCAGCCGGGAGGAAGGGCTGCAGGGTGCTGGCTGCATCCCCTCGGCATAAACCCCCCCTGAATTTTCGTAAAAATACACTTTTTTTAACCCTGGCACGGCGTACAGCTTCAGTATTTGGGGTGAATTCGGCGGGTTTTGGTCCCAGGAACCACCTCCGGCACGCATCCTGTCCCCCCGCAGCCGGGAGGAAGGGCTGCAGGGTGCTGGCTGGATCCACTCGGGCTAAAAAAACCCTAAAATTTCCGGGTTTTACGGTTCTTTTTAAGCCTGGCACGCCACATGCCTTCAGTATTTTGGGGTGAATTCTGCGGGTTTGGGTCCCAGGAACTGCCTCCGGCATGCATCCTGCCCCCCCCGCAGCCGGGAGGAAGGGCTGCAGGGTGCTGGTTGCATCCCCTCGGCATAAAAAAAAACCCTGAATTTTCGTAAAAATACACTTTTTTTCTTTTTTAACCCTGGCACGGCGCACACCTTCAGTATTTTGGGGCAAATTCGGCGGGTTTTGGTGTTACACAATGGCCTCGAAATAGGAGTCGGGCTTGTGGGAAGCACTGATGGGGCAACAGGATGCAATCCTGCCCTGCGCCACTGCTGGAAGGACCCCATTTTCCCCTAAAGAGCCCCAAATTCACACCAGTCGCTGCCCCACAGGGAGGCCTGATACTGGGGTGAGGGTCTGGATGAGCACTGACCCACAAAAGGGGAAACTGTTTCCCCTCAAAGGGGAAACTGTGCCAAAAAAAACGGAGCTTTGCCCCAGAATTTGCCCTTGTGACAATTTGGGTTTTTTTCCCTTGATCCCAAATGAGGATGGATCCTGCACAAAATGTTTGTAACATGCTCCAGGGAGGAATAAAACCGGAGACCAGACCATAACCCGAGGCTGGAAATATTAAACAAAAAAAGGGGGGAGCTGAGGAGTGAATCCAGGGGGTCCCCAACCCAGTGCAAAGCCCAAATCCCTCCCCACACCGGGGCCATCGCCCTGGCTCCCTCCTCCCCAGCCTCCCCCCTACCCCAACCTGGCATCCCTAGGGGGATATTTCGGGGCAGAAATGAGACTGGGAAAAAGCATAGCGGCATCCTTCCCTTCCATCTTCCACCCTGGGGAAACTGAGGCAGCACCCCAAAAGGTTGGAGTGTGTTGTCCTCCCTCCCCCAAACTCCTGCCACCCCCTTGTCCATGTTGCTGCCCTTGTGCCTCCCGCTGCTTTCCTGTTGCTTTAAGTTCTGGCCGGAGGGACGTGTGTTTTCCACGTGTAGATTTTTCCTTTTCCCCTTCCCCCCCCACCCCCTCCTGCCGCTTTCATTCCCGGCCCCGAAGCCGGGGATGGAGCCAGGATGAGGCCAGGGACCAAAGTCAGCCTGACCACGGACCATCCCAACACCGGACCTTACCGGAGAGCCCGAATCCCCTCCGTAGGACCCCCCCACAAATCCCCACATCCCTCAATATTGCTGCATTTTCCCTTGCTCCCCCCTTTTCCCGCCCGCGCTCCTCCCTTCTCCCCGCAGGGACTGGAAATACCAGAGTTGATGTAATAGGCAGCGCGGCGCTGGCCGGGAAGGAAAACCTTGGCCTAACCTCCTCCAACCACATCCCCACCGCCCCACGGGTCTCCCGTCCTGAGTGGGGATGGGGACACAGCAGGGGGGTTGGCAGTGGGTGGCTCACGTCTGCATCACCCCAGCTGTGATTTGGGGGGGAAGGCTAATACTTGGGGAGATGGGGGGGGGGACGACACAAGCAATAGGGACAGTGGTCCCCCCACCCCGGCGTGGGGCAGGAGGGGGATGGAGGGATGATGGGGGGTGGGGTGGGGGTGTCCCTGTAGGTTTGGTTCAAGGGTGGGGGTCCCACATGGCTCCGCACCCCGTCCCACTCCCCAGGCCACGAGATGCCACCGGGATGTGGTGGCCAAAGGGACGGGCTACCAGCCCCATAACGTGGAGGATTAAGGACACACAGGGTGCCACCCCACAGTTCCACAGTCCCCACGCGGGTTCAGCATCCCCAGAGAGGATGCAGGAAGGGGGTGACCGGAGGGCATCTGTCCCAAAGCGGTACCCTGGGCCACCAAGACGTGACAGGAGGGGCTGTGTCCCGCTGTATGGGGGGGGTCTTACCCCCACTAGATGGTGCCAACAGCCCACGCTTGCGGTGCCACCGCACCTGGGGTGACAGCGGCGGGGACAGCCACCCCCTGCAGTGGCTTCTCCCACCTCAGCCCCACAGAAACCCCTTCCCCGGGTGGGGTGGGGGAAGGGGGCAGAGGGGCTGAAACCCCCCCCCGAAATATTTTCTTACGCCCCGTGTTTATAGGATCCCATGGGGGTGGATGTGGGTGCCCATAGCCAGTATCAGAGCTGGGGACACGGCAGGGTGGCTCCCAAAAAAGGGGGGGGGGGGCGAGGCGAAGCCACGGTGTTGGGGAAACTGAGGCAGGTCCCCAGCACAGCTTCAGCGCCTCCATTTGGGCTCCCCTCCCCCCAAATTTCAAGCTCGATTAACCCCTCACCCTGTCCATTCTGCTTTCCCTTTGCAGAAATAATTACCAGGACAGCGAATTTGTTTTGTTCCCAAGTGATTAAATCACTTAGCAACTTAATTACCTTAAAAACTTGTTATTTTTAGGCAATTTGGGATAACCGGTCATGTGAGTAATTGGGTGTCACCTTATTGAATCAGCAGGGACGCGTGGTCACCGTGGAGCACAGCGGCATGAAGGCTTCCCCGCCTCTGTCCATGATGAACTCACCCAAAAAACGCACTCCCAGGATTTTCCTACCTCCTTTTTCATCCTTTTTCACGTGGATTTACCAGGACGGACTGGATTTTTCAAGACAGCCAGGTGAAGGAAAAGCACGGGGGAGAAAAGGGGGAATTTAACTGAACTTGAATCTCCACTTTCTTGCCTCAAAACAGGCTGTTTCAGGGAACGGCAGACTTTTCCCACAAGCAATTTGTAACATTTTATGACAGAAAACCCCCTCTTTTCTCCAGTTCCCACCATACCGAGGGCTACCAAGCCCCAGGATCAAGGTCAGCATCCCCCAGCTCTTCAGCTGCTGTGCTGTGGGGACCAGTGGATGGGACCAAGGCCTCCCAGCTAAGCCAGTGACAGAGGACAAGGACAGCCACATCTCCCTGCCGCAGCCAGTGTCTTGCTCTTAATTTCCCCCCCAAATCAGCCAAACGTAGAGATGCTGCAGCCTCACCAGACGTGGAAACTTGCTCGCGCCGCCACTGGAAGAGGAATCACCTCCTTCACCCACGATCCAAAGGCTCTGTTTNAAAAAAAAAAAAAAAAAAAAAAGAGTGAAAAAATATAAAATATAATCAAGATTAAAAGGAAATAATGAAAAGGAATGTTCTCCATGTCTATCTGATCACTGGGAAAGCTGTGGCTGAAAGAACCTGCTTGGGTGCTACGAGCGTGCCAGGTCTCAGCCGTCCTTTGGGATGGACCGCAGGGGAGCTGGGGTGTCCCCTGCTCCGTTCCTTCACCCCTGTGCCGGGCCGGGTGGCCCTGCATTTACCTCCCCCCCTCCTCTGAGCTGCTGGGAAGGGAAACTGAGGCACGGGGGACTGTCCCCTGGCTGGCACAGGGTATGCTCACACTGAGCCCTGAGCAAATCCCGCCAGCGTTTTGGCATCCGTCAGCAGACGGAGGAGCTGGTGGTCCAGGAAACCTGGTGAGCATCCTCCTCCTCCTCCCCATAACTCATCCAAACTCTCCAGCCAGAGCCGGTAAGTGCTTTCAGCAGGGGAATGCATTTGAAACTTCATTTATCCACCAACCTAAATGGAACGCACTTTATTACTTTTATCTCTGTAGCTCCGTCGAAATACTCACCGGCCGGGTGTAAACAACCCCTTAACGTCTCCTCTACCAGCTGCCGGCAGCCACGGAGGTCAGCCGCTACAAATGATGCCTTCAAAATCAACCATCCGCTTCTTGATTTTAAGCGTGGGGTAGTTCCCGAGCCGGGGAAAGGCGGATTTGTCACCCCAGCCCCAGCCATCGGACCTGCTGCCCCACAGAAATCCCCCCAAGCTTTATATTCCTGGTTTTCCAGGGCGGGTATAGGAGAAAGGAGAGCGTGAAGCGATGTTATATGTCCTCCAGCCGTTGGTGACAGAGGGATTTTTGGCTCATCTTGTCCCCAAAAATCTTTTTCCTCCATGAATTCATCCGGCAACAGCATCCCGTGGGAAGGAGCTCCAACACCGAACGAGGGTTGTGTGAGCTCTTTACTTCCCAGAGCCGGTCTTGAGGCAGGAGGGCAAAGAAAAGAGGGGGAAAAAATATAATTTGGGGTAATAAAACTAAAAATCAAGCTTAGGGTGAGGTGGCTCCTCTTCTCGTTTCTCCACAGCTTGGGCAACACCACAAATAATGCCAAATTCAAGAGCAATTACACGGAGAAACCTATGGGATGGACCAGGGAGGTCCCAGCCCTGCCACCACCTGGTGGGCCTGGGCTCGGTCAACTCCTTCCCCACCCCACGCTTGACCAAGAGATGGTTGGGGAGGGTCTGCACGGAATGGTGATCCTCCTCCAAACCCGTGCTCCCCTAACTTGCTTTATGGCTTCCCAGGACTTTTGAACTCTCGCAGCGCTCCTCACTTTCTACGCTGACATTCCTCTATCACGTTTCGCAATTAAAGGTGATTTTCGTTTTCCTCCCACGTTCTTAACGGAGCTTATAATTAACTCGCTCCGGATTCGCATCCCCGTTTGCGCGCTGGCCTCATCGGAGATGTCAGCAAAGCTCTTCTACAACGTCGCCTCCGGGTTTTTTTTGCTTTTTTATAGCCAAGTGCAGCTTGGGATGCGAATCTGGGAGCTTTCTTTTCCCAAAGGATGAGAACCCCACGGTCCCCGGGAGATGCTGTCCCTCAGCATCCCGCCTGCAGGGACATCCGCGGGGCAGATGAAGCTGGCAGGACCCACGGCTTCACCCAAATTCCCAGCTCCTGGTCCCAGCCCAAGCCACGCTGAGCATCCCTTCCAGAGCGGCAGGGTTTTAGCCAAAGCCAGAGGAGAAACAATACAGCTTCGGAGACCTGTCGTGGTAGCTCAAATTAGCCTTCAATGTAGGACCAGCCATCGGGGACATTAAAGGTGACCGGGAGAAGCGTCCTTTTAAGCTGCGTGGCTGCACACGTGCGGGAGCGCCTGCCTTTCCCCGGAGGTTTCTCTTAGCTCCGGGAAATTGAATAAAGTTGTCATCCCCCTAATCTCAGCGGTTCTGCGTGAGGAATGTTCCCTCCCTTATCTCCCCAAAACTCCTGCCTCGGCTTGCCGGCCTGTTCGGATTGCTTTAACGCTTCACAAACCCAACCTGGCTCTCGGGTAAGCTGGGAAAATCCATCATGTTCCTCGAGGTGAGAGTAAAGTCCATAAAGCTTTTCACCCACGCACACCTTCCCAAAGGGCATCGTCCTCTGATCTCCTGAGCCTGGCCACCACCATGGTCCCCAAGCGCAAGCCAACCCTTGCTGGGGGACAACGTTTACCCCAGAGAGGGAAGATGGGGGTGGACATCACCAGGGACATCACCTTCAGCAGCTCTGGGCTGCTTGTCTTCCAACCTACCTGTGCTCCCATGGTTGCAGCTGGGTTGGATTCACGGGCAGAGATCTTCTTCCAGCAGCCCCAGGGAGAGATGTGCTCTGCACAAGGTGGGCAGAAGCTCAGGAGCATCCATCAGCTTCTGCTGGGGAGAAAAAAAGGTGTTAAAGCTTCCTTTGGGAAGCCAGGGGAGAGGTTTTCTCCAGCACCTTCCTACCTGGAGGCATCAAGGCGGCCATGGGTGCACCGTTGGGTCTGGCAGGGCTGCCCACACCATATTAGGAAGAAATTTCTTTACTCCAAGGATGGTGAGACACAGGAACAGGGAAGCTGTGGCTGCCCCTTCCCTGGAGGTGTTCAAGGCCAGGTTGGACGAGGCTTGGAGCAACCTGGGCTGGTGGGAGGTGTCCCTGCCCATGGCAGGGGGGGTGGAATTAGGTGATCTTCAAGGTCCCTTCCAACCTAAACCATTCTGTGATTCCATAATTCTAGGCTTTACCCCACCTCCCACCCATTCCCCTCCACCAAGGCACCAAAATCATTAATCACACCCAGTGCGGCATCACCCGGGGACCCAACAACCCTCAGCCCTCGCTGGCTCTGCCCAGTACCCCCCAACCGCCAAATAACACCCTAAAATAACACAACCCCACTATTCCCATAGGCAAGTTAATATTTTTTTTAAAAAAAATCTTAAAACAAGCATCAATGCTTTCCCTGCCCAGAAGTGGTGACCCGAGGTGGCTTGGCTGTCCCAGCATCGGCAGATGGCAGCCTCCGCAGCCTAAAATCCACCAACCACTGGCTCACTCGTCCCTGCAGCATCAGCCGGGGGTCTCAGCATCCCCCTGGGGGTCTCAACACCTTCCCCCCCCGGCCCCGGGGTCTCAGCCACCCCCGCCCAGGGGTCACAGCATCCCCCCCTCCCCCCCGGGGGGTCCCAGCCCAGCACACATACCGGGTACCCCGCGGGCTTCGCTCAGGGATGGCAGGAGATGGAATTAATTAGGGAGGCAGAGTGGATAATAACATGTTTTTTAAAGCGTGTTGTTTGCAGCAGACTTCTCTGGAGTGGGTTATTTATAGGATGTATCTATAACCCAAATAAAGCAGCCGAATTTCACCGCATTGCTCCAGGGGGTGATGCTGGCCGGGTCCCAGGGTGGGTGCAGACCCCCCCACTGATGCTCCCCAGACCCCTCCGTGGGTGCAGCAGCAATTAGAAGCAAGTCACCAGTTCGAGGACCCCTTCTCAGCAGTAACACTGGTTAAATGAGCCAGTTTAACAAGCAGACCCTCGTTAGGGTATTGCGGCCCTCCGTGCTTCATCCCTCCCATGGGAGCCCGAGGAGGAGGAGGATGCGATGCTTCGCAGCGAGCTGGATCAGCTGCTTCATCGCAGCTTCATCCCTGCCCTGGGCTGCTGCAGACAGGCAGTGGGAGCCAGGGTCGTATCCTGAGCAGGGTCGAGGCAGGGCAAAGCCGTCTCCCAGCCCATTTGGGAACTGGGGAGGGATGTCTCAGGCACCCCAGCCTCTGCTCACCCCAAGGGAGCCTGGCCTTGGCTGGCAGGGATGCTACACCAGGAGCAACGAACCTCCTCCCACCACCCTCTTCTTCCTCCTCCTCTTTTCTTCCCCCCTGGCTGCTCTCAGGTATTTAATATTTGCCCCAGATTTAACCCATCGCTGCCCTCCCGCCTGCAGCTTCCCGACCTCTCCCGGGTGGGCTGGGACAGAGGTGGCAGCTGCCGCCAGCTGAAGATTGTCCCCAGACCTTGCCAGGACGGCGTGTTCTTGCAGCGTGTTCCCCTAAAACCCCTCATTTAATTCACCAGGCGTAGCCAACGGGGGGGTTGTGGCCACGCTCCCCCCGTGCCTCAGTTTCCCTCCTTGCCCCGAAAGTGCCAGTGGGAAGCCGAGCTGGTGGCAGGGAGGATAAATAAACCCCAACGCGTCCCGTGTCTTTCCTACAGCCGCTTTAAAAGGAGAAACACCACCCACAGCCGTGACAAATGCCTTTGTCTGGCTCACAAGCGGAGTAGCTAACACCCGGAGAGCGGTGGCTGCTTATGCTCCGGAGTGGTAGGTGTATAAATATATAGTGAATAAAATGAATAGTTTTGTTTGTTCTGCCCTTATCTAATTTAATAGCTTCTGGGTGAGCAATTACTCTCTGTAACAAGAGCAAATAAGCAGCATTAGCGTAATTGGTTGAGTATTACTCTGCTTTATGCTATATAATGCAACATTAGGACCTCAGCACTTACTCTTAAAAGAAGGTTTTCTGCTCCGGTCAAGGCTGGAGGGATGCTCGGTGCGGGTTAGCCCTGGTTTTACCCTCAAAAGCCCAAACCCAGCTCCTTTTTGCCATTCCCAGCTAGGCAGAACTGCTTTGGTTTTGTTTTGTTTATTTTTTTTTCCCTGCAGAAGATCTGCAGGATGAAATGTCTCCTGGAAGAAGGGGTGAGAGATCTCCCCGTGGGTCTGGAGGCATCTCACCGTGATGCTCATCTTCTCCCCCAGCCAAAACGAAGCCTGGGCAGCCCAAAAAACCCTCAGCCCTGCACATGGCTGGGTTTAAAAAGAGAGAAGGAGAAAAAAAAATAAATCACCTGTCAAGAAAGCAAGAGAAATCAGCCCATCATCTTCAGCTGGACCAGCTATGTACACAGGTTTAAATGGTCATTAATGCATCCCTTCCTGCTTGGAATCATATCTGGGTTAATGTCCTCGCCGGCGCGCTCCGTGATGGACATCTCCATTAGGAGCAATTGAAAAAGTGACAAGAACTGTCTGGGGAAGGGAANAAAAAAAAAAAAAAAAACAGAGAGAGAAATTGGCTTTTGGGTTGGGGAGAGGTGGAAATTTCATATAAATCTGCTTATTTGCTTTGCTGCTGGCGAGGAAATGGAAGCGGCAGCTCCGGCTACGGGTGCGTGCGGAAAAGGAATTGGGAAACGGGAGCTGGAAAAGCTCAAATCACAAGTTTGGGGGTTTTGCTGGGGGGGGAACAAGCACCTTTTTTTTTTTCCTCCACCAACCCCAAATCCTTCTCCCCACACCCCCTGGGAGCTGCTGCATCTTTGCCCCGTGGAGACCTTTCCCCCAGCCCTTCATCCCCAGGCAGCAGAAGTAAAGCCCAATTCTTCCAGATGCCCCCTCCCCGCCCTGTTCCCCTTTGAAAAAGTCCCAGCAGCTCCAAGGCTTTCCAGCTGGCCTCACTGGTCTTGGCGGAGGGAACTGGAAAGCTAGAGGGCACTTGCCCCAGCCGTGCCTCAGTTTCCCTTCTCTGTGGAAGAGAGAAGGGGAGGAAAACGGGACATGTGGACACCTTGAGTTGGACCAGAGGGAAAGGGGATGTAGCATCCATCTGGTCCCTTCACCCACATCCCTTCCCTGGGTGGCTTAGCCACTCCCATCCCATCCCATCCCATCCCATCCCATCCCATCCCATCCCATCCCATCCCATCCCATCAACCCTCTTCTATGCGCAGGGATGGGCTGAGCCTGACCATAGACACAATGTCCCCCCTGGAGAGAAGGAACGATGTCCCCGAGCTCCGCCCCCATGACAGCTCTGCCCCTCGTTAAGGAGGGGGGAAATAAAATAGTGGATGAGGAGGAGCTGGGAGGGATGGTTTAATCCCATTGCAGTGGCCATCTACAGGAGCCGTGGCTTGTCCCCAGGTCCTACGGCAAAAGAGGGATGGCTTATAAGCAGATGCATTGCTCTGCAAAGGAGCAAACTGGTGCAAACTGGTCCCCAGCAGCACCTGACGCAGCCCTGAAGATGCAGAGGTCAAACACGAGCAATTGCTGGACGGAGATGTTTTGTCACCACGGGGAATAGAATGTCTCAAGTGCAGAGAGATGTGAATTTGGGGCTCCTGTTACCTATACTGGGAGCAGGGGGGGACCCAGAGAAAGCCACCTCCCCCCGCCAAAACCAACAGCACCCCACAAAGGGGCCTTTTGCGAGCAAAACATTCGCTGCCTTTAAACCGTTTAAGCGGCGTTAGCTCCCAGCTGGTACGAGGCTGATTATCAATATGCTCCCAGTTATCCCGCAAAAGCCGCCTGACGCCGCACGCACGCCCACCCGTGCCGCCACATCTAAACCCAGCCCAGAATAGCATCAACCCCAAATCGGCTCACGCTCGTCGATTAACCTTGTTAATCCTACAGAGAAAAAATAAAAATAAAANAAAAAAAACAACCAAAAAACAAAAAAACAACCCAGGAGGGTTTTTTTTGGGCCGCAAGCCCAAAGCCGGCTTCATTTCGATAAAAGCGATTTATACTCTGCTAAATACTCAGAAGCACGCGATGAGGCCGGCGGAAAGAGGTTGGAAAGAGCCAGAAAGATGAGCTGGGGTTTGCTGGGCGGGATGCTGTGGGGCAGACGGGGCAACGTGGGTCCATCATGGAGCAGAGGGATGCAGAAATCGCGTTATTTGAGTTAAGGAATGCAAACTTTGCAGAGAGGGGCGGAGGGTAGCTAGATAACCCATACAATAGGGCAAAATACATAATATAGAGAAAAAAAAAAATAAGGTTTCAGGTATAGAGCCTGTGTTTCAGTGGCAAACTTCTGGCAAGGAGCGGGGTCGGGACCATCCCAGACCTGGGATAACGCTTCTACCAGCTGAGAGGTGCTGTATTTGTCCGGATGCTGAACCGCCCTCAGTTGGGGGTGAATCACCCCAAAATGTGGCTAGCATCTCATTAAACCATGCTGCAGAGCCCACCGGGTCTTGGGGCTTTCCCGGAGCAACCTCTCTGCCCCTTCTCGTGCTGGAGGAAAACACCTTCTCCAACCCCAAACCCCATCCGTGCCATGATGCTCCTTCCCTTCCATCCCACCCTGGCTGCGGGTACTCCCCCCCCACGGCACGTGGGCTCCTGGCCGCTGCGGCCCCAGGGAAATCAAGGCAGCTATTTCTCCGGCGCTGCACGAACGCAGTCAATCACTTGTGGCATGTGAACGTCTAAATGCCTCTCAGGGCTGGAGAAAAAAACTGCTGCTGAGATGGTTTTGAATCCGCCCCCCTAAATCCCCAGCTCCAGTTCAGGCTTTGCTGCCTCCTCTCCAGGCATGACGATGTCTCCCCGATCCTGAGGGGCTGCGCAGGGATGGGACAGCAAGCACAGACACAGGGACAACCCAAAACAAGCCAGTGCCACCCTGGAGAGTCTCAGCTCGGGGCCAGGGCCACTGAGATGGATCAGCATCCATCAGATGCGGACAGATGGATCAGCATCCATCTCTGGGATTAGATGAGAGAGGACCAGCAGCATCCTCTCCTCCTGCCCAGCGAAGAGGGAATTTGCTTCCGCAGCAGAGAAGGAGCCACAAAAACACCAGGCCCAGCTCCACGCACTGGGTCCCACCACCATCTCCACTGGGTTCCACCTTCCCGCCCTCCTGCTGAAACCAGAGGCAGCGTTGTCCATGGAAAAACAACCCAGTACAGGAGGTGAAGCATCACCCAAAGAAGGGCGATTCCCCAGGGACTCATTCCCCCATGCCCCAGCTGGGGGTGACATCCCCCATGATGGAGCTGCTGCCACTGCTTATTCCTCCTCACCAGCAGCCCCAGGGGGAGGGGGGGGGGACCAAACACAAAAAAGAAAACCCACAAAAAAAGCCAAAACAACCAAAAACCCAACCCCAAAACAAACCCTGCTGCACACAACGTGCTTTGAAAGGGAAAAGGAAAGGGGAGGAGGAGAAAGCGAAGCAGCGAGTCTCGGGAAGCGTAATCTTGTTAAAAAAATCTCAGCAGGGACATGGTGTAATTAATCCTAACAAATTCATCGTGGAACAATCCCTCAGTCGGTTCAGGATAAATCAGGAACTGGCGCCCGCGGCAGCATCAAAAGGAGTTAGCAGGTACCTCCAGATACCTTACGGCAAGCGAAGCAGGATGAGTCCTCCCCTTTCTGCTGCTGCTGGGGCTGCTCTCACCACCAAAAAAGCGTCTGCTTGGGAAGGAGAAGGGGTTTTGCCAGGTTATCTGGTGGCAAAAGGGGACAGGGATGCTGCAGGCATCCAATTTCCCCCCCAAGCTGAGATGGGGAGCAGGATGGGGATGCTCCAGCGGGCACGGCCAGCCCTCCTCCTCCGCAATAATATTTAGAAAAACAAGGCTGAGTTCTTCCCGGATTTTAGCTACTGGGTGAAACACATTGAGTAAATAAATACATGCCGATTTGCTCGGAATTTCTGCAGGGATCGCCTTTTGTCCCTCGTTTTGCAGAAGCGGCAGCGCAAGCTAAGCCAGCGCTGACGCAACGGCATTTCTCGGCCTTCCCCATCTCTTCTCACCCCCACCGCAAGCGATGAATTCCCTCTGCGAGACAGTTTTTGCCCTAAGGAATGCCCCCCTCCATCTAAAATAGGAAGCCTTAAAAACCTCTTGTGTTTCAGTTGGAGAACGGCGTTTGGCTTAAAATACATAGGGATAAACATGCTTGGAAGTCTCATGAAGACAGAGAGGGACGTCTATGCTTTGTCATCACATTCTGCTTTTTAAGATGTCCCAGGCCAACAAAATAAATGCAACACCCTCAACTCTGCCAGCCCTTCCTCACCAGAGCCTGGGAACCACTACTTTTAGCATCCCGGTCGGCCCTGGACTGGCTTTGGGTACCACCGGCATCCCAACGCCCTCACGTTGCCCTTTCCAGCACAGGAGGGCTTTCCTCTTCGGAGGTTTTCCCAACGTTCCTCTCCTCCTCTCTGCCTCGTCTTATCTTCTAAACGAAGTACGTCAGGCAGCGTCAGCTCAGCCTTCCCCTGATCCCTGCCCAGGGAGCATCCCTTGCAAAGCAAATCGCTCCGTGTCAGCAGAAGTGTCTGGAGTGATAAAAGCCGTTCAGCGGCGGCAGCTCCATGTGACCCACCACTGGACGCTCCCAAACTTATTAGGACCTTGACTGTAGCGGCAGATTTTCTGCCACGTCTGCCAGCCTGGGCTGAGGATGAATGAATTCCTCATGCTAGCTGAAGCCTTTTGCTTCTCCTTCTTTAACCCTCATGGAGATTTACGGCCCTTCCATGGCTTTTGCTTTTCTGAGAAGATGACAAAGTCCAACCCTTCCTCGCTCCACAGAAAGGCGCATGGTGGCTGCTTGTCTCAGTTTCCTCAGCTGTAAAAAAAAAAAAAAAAAAGAAAAAAGTTATAATTTGATAATTTTTAGCAGTTTGGGACCTATTTCTCCATTCCCCACGTTTTTGGTGCTGGCATGACCTGCCTGACCACACGATGACAGAAAAAGCAGGAGGGCTCCTGGGCTCAAAGGAGACCCCCAGATGGGGATTTCCATACCCACAGCCAAGGGCTGGTGCCTCCTCCATCACAGCTGGTATCTCCAATCAGTGGCCATGGGGTCTCTCACGCTGAACGATGAGACATCTGATGTTGGGATGGCATGAAAATGGGCCCCGTGGAAGACAGGACTTTAGAATGACGGAAGCAAAATGCACCCGTGACTGGAGACTGGATGAAATCCCACCATTTGCTTCCCATAGGGAGGACCACTACCCTCCTCCTCCATCCCACTATGCGATGCCCCGGTTGGTGGAAGCTGGACCAGGAGAGCAGGATCAGTGCTGGTGCATCAGGGTTCCCCGCTGGCCTTGCCCACACCAATCCCTCTGTGCCATGACGTCAGATCCAATCTCCCAACCAAAAAACTTCAACCACTGAGTGATGCAACTCAAGTGTATATCTTTATTGCAAGGCATCGAGCTGGCTTCTAGGGCTTTGCCAGGGTGAAGAAGTCCATCAGTGTGGCCAGTACCTGGGGGAGAGCAGAAGAAAGGGTGATGGGATGAGAAGAAAGGGTGATGGGATGAGAAGAAAGGGTGATGGGATGGACTTTCCCCCGGTCCTCCCCAAGATCTCACCTTGTCCATATTTTCAATCAGGAACTGGTGGGCAGCGCCAGCTGCGGAGATCAGCTCCTCCGCATCCAGGTCAACCAAGTTCCCACAGACCTGGCTGGAGGAGGAGGAGAAGAGAAAAAAAAAAGCTGGGAACCAGAGACAACCCACCCCCCTGTGCTGTGACCCCAGCTCAGTCCTTGCTTGCATTTGCAATTCAATGGAGAGGGGCTTTTTCTTCTGTTTTTCATTTTCCNTTTTTTTTTTTTTTTTTTTACCCTGGGGGGATAGGCACGGGTTTTTTTTTATGCTTTCCTTCAAAAAAAAAGCAGCAATTTATAGTTCAGGAACCTCCTGAGTGACGGATTCCTCAGAAGAGGTGATCCCCCATCAGCTGGAGGATAATGAGAACAAACACTCACCGCACAGGTTTCGTCGAGATGGGCGAGTGCGGGGAGAGGGTCTGTGCAAATATTAATTGAGATGATCAAAGCCACCGGGGAGCAGGGCTGAGGGATGAGCTGCAGGGAGAAAGATGTCCTTCCCGTGCACCAGAAGCTGGGATGGATGGATGGCTGGAGGGATGCGGAATGCTCGGGGTGCCTGGGCAGAGGGATGCAGGATGCTCAGGATGCAGGATGCTTGGGGTGCCTGGGCAGACACAGGATAGGTAGGGGTGACAAAGGATGGAACATTAACATGCACTCACCTTCCACAGCCTCCAGACACCATCAAAGGACTTGAACACTCACTGGAAGGAGAAGCAAAACCAGGGGACCAGGGAGTGAACAACTTGCGGGCCTTTTCCTTCCAAAAGATGAAGAAAGCAAACCCCAGGTCACAGAAGATAATTAAGTTTAAAGGCAAACAGGAGAAGTTGCGAGCAGTGGGGATGGGATGTAAAAGCCAACCCACCCAGAGAAAACCAGGCTGTTAAACCTGGAGGAGAGGGAACATTTTCTGCCCTAACACCATCAGCAGGACACGAGAATGGCTGGCCCGTGGAAGGACAGCTCAGGAGAGCTTAACGGCTGCAGCTTCAGCTCCTTCTTCATGCAACTCACAGACTAAAGGAGATAAATTCAGAAGAGCAAGTGCAAAGTGCTAAGGTCTTCCAGAGCCTCTCCACGGAGCCATCTCAGAAGAGCCAAGATGCGTAACCCCTGCTCAGTGGCCCTGACCCATGTCCTCAGCATATTTAGCAGGTGACATCAATCGCTGTGCGTGCAAATATTTACTCTCCTTTGCTGGCACCCTCTCAAAATCACGCTGCTGGATCTGTGGAGGTGCTGAGGAGGCTTGGGACTCACCCAGGTGTTTCGCAAAGGTGGGAGATCCATAAACGCAACCGAGGTCTTCAGCATGATGAAGCTCTTCCCCATGCCTACGTTCATCACACAGATGTGCTCCTGGGGGAGATGGGAAGCAGGAACTCAGGGCAGGGAAAGCTCCCATGGCTCAGCTTGTTCATAGCCACAGAGCCCAAAGTCCTGGTCATAGAGGATTCGACCCCTTTACTACAACTCCATGCCCTTCAGGGATCAGCACTGCCTGGGCAAGTTGGATGAGGGCCACCCCAAACTCATGGAGAGGTGCCTGGTGGGGTGCAGAGGGGAGCTGAAGGCTGTAGGTGGCTGTTTCCCCCAGGGTGGGAGGACATCAGGCCAGGAGCAATTATGGACTTTCAACACCTGGACTGTTTGATCCAAGGAAGAAACACCCAGAAAGTTACTGTTTTCTGGAGGAAGAACTGGAAGAGCCAATAGATCTCATGTTCCCTCTCAACCAGGAGATGGAAGAGCTGGAGCATCTCGCAAAAGCCTTGCTGCTACTCTGCCAGCAGAGAGAGGTCATCATGCTCATTACACCAGAGGGCAGAGATGAGATTGGCACTGCTGGATGCCAGTGGGAAAGGTCCTCCCTGGAAAAGCCCCTCAGGGCCACATGGGACCTGCTGCCCCCACCTGCCCTCTCTCCAGCCTCTACGTTGCACAGCAGGAGGATCTTCTCCAGCTGCTTCTTGTCCACCACTCTTCGGCCTCATCTCATGTGCAGTCTCTGCAGGTCTGGAGGGAGAGACACCCGCCCACGTTGAACATTTGGAGCAGGGTGATCATACCAGGCTGCTTCACACCATCACATCCTGCACACATAAACGCCTTTGGGAAAAAATCTTCACGGGCAAAACAAACTTGAGAGAGAGCAAAGCCGATTTCTTTACCTGGAGGACTCAAGGGGGCTCCAAGACAGCTCTCCTACCCTGATTTTGACCACAGATTTTCTCCTGGTCCAAGAGTCCCACCATCCTTGCTGCCTCAAAGTTTTACCTGCACGCTTGCTGATATCTATGAGAATTTTTAGCTCTGAGCAATGTGTGTAACATCCCACCACCACCCCCCCCACCTCTCTAAGCAGTTCATTTCATGCAGACAGTTGGAAAGTGATTTTGTTTTCACCCAGTTGTGGAAAAAAAAAAAAAGAGGGCGAAAGGAGAGGTATCTGGCTGAACGCGTGACATTTTTCTAAGGTCTTCTCCAGCTGGATGCAGCATCTTTCATTTCTAAAGCAGCGACTTTGTCACAGCAAGGCACCTGAAAAAAAAAAAACAACCCAAACCTTACCTTCTTGCTTTGGCTGGGTTGATTTATGCAGGTTACATTGATTTGTAACATAAATTTTGCAAGATCATTTCATATTCCTTTTGTTGTACAACTTGGAGAAGCCTAAATGGGAATCTGAATATAATAACACTCTTCACTGAAGTAAGCTCCTTTCATCCANAAAAAAAAAAAAAAAAGTGGGCCCGGAGGTTCTCTCCTTGCTCCCAGCTTCTCTCTAATGACATCTCTATCTCCTGTCTTTCTATATATAATTCCCTCTCTCTGGGTCACTTGACCCATTGCTGCAAAGCCGATGGCTCCAGGCGATGCTGTAGCAGGTGCCAGATCTAGCAGTCAAACGCCGCAGCTCACGGTGAGAAAAGAGGGAAAAAAATGCCATAAATTGGAACGGCTGTGGGGATTTTCAGGTGTTCAGAAATATAACGACGTGTGCTGGGGCTGGGCCAGCCAGGGGGGTGGCACGGGTGGCTGCTGGTGGATTGCCATCCTTCACCCTGCCACCGCCATGGGGCAAAGACACCCATCCCAGTATCTCACTTGGGTAAAAAAATCCAGCATCGATAGCTCCGGTCCTGCTGCAGCTGATGGAGAGGAGGGAGGATTTCATTGCAGCCTCTCTCCCCGGTCCCAGCACATGGTTTCAAAAGCAGCTTAAGGTGATGCAGCACCTTCAGATGGTCTTGGGTGGTGCTGACCCCATTCTTCCTGCAAGAACCTGTTGCCAGCTAGGTTAGGGAGCTGATCAGGCTTGCAGCTAGGTCTATGCATATCTACAGGGTTAGTTATCCTGCAGGCAGCTGGACACTGAAACTCAAGTCACTGCAACCCCACTAGGGATCCCACGGTCATAGAACGGTTTAGGTTGGAAGGGATCTTGAAGATCATCCAGTTCCACCCCACTGCCATAGGGGGACACCTCCCACTAGACCAGGTTGTTCCAAGACGTGTCCAACCTGGCCTTGAACACCTCCAGGGATGGGGCAGCCACAGCTTCTCTGGGCAACCTGCGCCAGTGCCTCACCACCCTCAGAGTGAAAAATTTCTTCCCAATATCTACTCTAAATCTCCCCTCTTCCAGTTTGAAGTCATTCCCCCTCGTCCTATCACTACATGCCCTTGTAAAAAGTGCTTCCCCAGCTCTCCTGTAGACCCCCTTTAGGTACTGGAAGGCCACTATAAGGTCCCCTCCCCACTGCCATTGGCACTTACTGATGGAGCCGCAGATGTTGGAGACACCCCTGTGCTGTGTCTCCAGCAAGAGCTGGACGTTGTCCTACGTCTTGCACAGCCCAGCCTAACTCTGTCTGCAAGGAGGGACACGGCTGAAAAACTACCCCAAGTCTCGGACCAAAATAGGATTTTTTATCGATTTTTTTTTTTCCCCCTGTTTCAGACCCAGAGGGGTGTGGAAGGATGGAGGAACAGACGTACCTCTGAGCGTTGTTGACCACACGCATCTCGTCTTGGGAGCTGCCCAATGAGGAATTTCCCCGCCTCTGGCTGCACAGAGGATGCCAGGCCCTGGGGATGACAACATAACACCTTGGGCACCCCATCCATGTCCCCAGGGATGGCTTTGGGGTCGTCATCTGCTCTTGTGACCCAACAGACCCACATGACGGTGGCAATCTCCCAAGCCACGCTACTTGGACAAGCAGTTTCAGGGCTTCCTGCTAAAGCAGCCCCAGATTACAAGTTCATTTAAACCCAAAGAGATCAGCAGAGGAGTTTTCAGCCCAGATTTGCCCATTCCCAGATGCACTGGGGCTCCCGCTGTCACAAGAAGGGAGGGCACTCACAGGATGCTGCAGGAGCACAGACAGCGGCTGCACCCCCTTGCAATGGGGTGGGATGCTCAGCGCTTTTGCAAGATCAACCCCATGTCATGCCCCCTCTTGGACCTCTTGGACAACAAAACTCCATTTCCAAGGAGGCAGGAGCATCCTCTCCCCCCACCTCCCCATCCCCTGGGTCCCGGAGCTGTAGGGTCTAAGAAGTTACCCTGCCAAAAAGGACCATCCCCAGCCTCCATGCCACCAACAAGCCAGCCCCAGTCTCCCCAGATGCTTTCCACATACCGCCTTTAAGCCCAGACTGGAAAATTTCTCGCTACCAACCCGGCAAGGGGGGAAGCAGACTGTTTTCGCAGCTCTCTGCAAGTGTGACAAGGTGTTTGGGTTCGTCTCAGAGCTCTCCCGGCTGCTTTCTGGGGAATGAAAAGCTGTTTCTAGAGGCTTTAAAAAAAAAAAAAAAAAAGGAGGGAAAAATAAAAAAAAAAAAGGTGTTTCACCATAAGAATCAATTCTCCCTCGCTGGGCAAAGCTGACTAATTTGTAAACTGCGAGAAAAGAATAAAAAGAAGCTAGTGAGCGAGAAATGCCAGATGAGGATAAGCGCAGAGCATCACTAGGAATGCTGGTTCCTCAAGGACTTATCTATTGTCCTAGAAAAACCAGGGGAGGAAAAAGGAAACTTTCTGGGGGTGGTTTCCCCTTCACGTGCCACCCAGATGGACCTCCCCTGAGGTTGGGGACCCACTGGAGCCACCTCACCCTGTTGATGGGCCTTTTTTTGGCTTTCTACAAGCAAGAGGAGAGCAGGGTCAGCCAGGCAAGGGTAGCAAAAGCTCCCCTGAGTTAACACCATCCTAAGGTTCATAAACCATATCAGCAACCTACTTGGCTTCAACATAGCTCCGATTGACCCCATACCCCAACTCCATCAGTGGGAAAAAACAGCACTGAGCCTACAGCACTCCATTTAATTCCAGCCCAAGCCCGCTTTTAGCGGAAGATAAAAGGCGAGTGCAGTGTGGGTTAGCATGGCTAATTAGAAACGATCAGAGAGGAAGAATTAAAGGGATGAAAACCAGGAGAGGAAACGGTATTGGAATCTGAAATTTCTGCATCCAGCAGAAGAAACACTTAATAACGCAACTCCTGGAGTCCAAGGACAGGTCCTGGAGGAAGGGCTGTGCAGGCAGCAGAGTACAGGAACACCACAGATGATGCTGCCTGTCTCTTTGAAGGAAAGGGGAGCAGGGAAATAAACTCTTTTTTTTTTTTTTTTTTTTCAAACCCAACACCAAACTGAAGGGAAACAAGAGTGAATTTGTGCTTCCTGCACTTCTGCTCCTTTCTTACAAAAGGGTGGGCTTCAGCAGAAGGTTGGCCATCCTGGGAGCAAAGAGACCGTGTCCCCATCACTAGCATCCCCGTGGGGCAGTTCTGCCACCTTGGGGCTATGGGACTGGAGAAACACAGCGCAGAAAACCCAGGTGAATCAGGTCAAGGTGTTATTTCCAAGCCAGGAGACCTAAACTGGAACATGCCCAAGACCCCGAGCGATGCCAGCTTGGCCACATTTGTTGAGGCACAAGTCAGAGATGCCCGACCTTTCAGGTTGGGTCTCCAAAACACCTTTATGGCTTGTCACAATCACCCTGTGTATATACAGTTGGGCTTTCATCTCCCAAGGAACTCTCCTGGGCTGGAAATAGCACCTGGGGGTGTTTTATGAAGAGGTACGGTGTAGGCTTGCCCATTTTTTACTCCTCTCCACGTGGACTAAAAGGCAAGGACCAGAAGGGCTGCCCACACCTGGGGAGCTCCATGTACCAGCAGGGAGAAGGAGGGATAAGCTGGGAGATGTTGGTTTGGGAGGAGGCACTCGCCACTTCCCAGCTCTGCAGTGATGCTGAGGCATCACCCACTCATAAGAGGAGAAGAGGGGAGGGGATCACATGCCTGCAGGGCAGAGATGTGCTAATAGATGCTGTGAGGTCACGGGGACAGGAGTTCATCGAGGTATGAGGTCACGCGGCGTTCTCAGCCAGCATCTCCTCTCCAACCCAAATCTAAGCCCCTAGGCAAGGAGCTAAAGGTGCCCGAGTCATTTAGCATCTCTTGGGTTTGCTGATGACCCATTTACAATGGCTTTGGTAGATCTCAGTCTACATCCCATGTATAATGTGATTACAAGGCTGTGTAATTGCTGTATAATTGTCCTTCTTCCTGAGGCTGGTGCACCCTGGGGTTCCAGCCTCTCAATCTTAATTAAAAAGAATAAATCTTAATCCATCTCAACTGTAATTTCAGAGCTGGGGGAGGGGCAGGGGAAGGGGTAGGGTCGCTCAGCAAACAACCAACCTTTGGGATGTAAAAGGAAAATTAACCCATGTGGGGAAATAAGCCTGACAAAGGTCTCAGAGGTGATGTGCCCCATCTTTAGGGGTCTAATTGAGGACTTTTTTTTTAAACAGTACTTTAACTCCTCAGCTGCTGATCATTTGGCAGAGCAAAGCCTCAAGAAGAACAAAGCCATCCACTGGCCCACTACAGAGCATTTCCAAGCAGCCAAGCATCCTCTTCCCTGCATTTTACAGAGGAGGGAAGCAGAGTAGAACTGCTTGCCATCCTCCGACTGCTGGAAGGTAGGAGCAGATCAGCCTTGTCTTGTCCTTGAATCAAAGGGAGTGATGCCGCATCTCATTTTTCTCAGCAAAAGTTTGCAAAGAGGAGTTTGAGAGCCCCAAATTCTCCTTTTGCCCACCCACTCACAGCCCTTTCGGTTGCAGAAATGCACCGACCCACAGGACCTGGGCAGTGGGGTGCAAACCAGCTCCTGCCTGGAAAGCAAGAAGCCGTGTCAGTGATGGGGGCAGAGCTAATAAAGCTTTGCCACGATCTGACCACCAAGCTGCTGGCACCCAGGGAACCCAAGGACGAGGAGAAAGGGCTTTCCAAGAGAAGGGTTTTCCAAGGCAGAGATCTGGAAAGGACGGCTGAAGGGGAAGCTAGTGTGAAGGCAGGACTTAAGGACACTATGAAGGAGAGGAAGCCACCCCAAGGACTTTGAAGATGCCTGCTGAATGTGAGCTGCCCCACATGGAGAGCCTGCTCCTGGAAATAAAGTCTGTTCCTTAGCCTCCTACCTGCTGAAGTGGTGGGTTCAGACATCCAGATGATGGCTGGGGTGGCTGAATGAAAAAACCAGGGAGAAAACAAACAGGAACTTGGGTAAGATGGACAAGAAAAGAAAAGAAAAGCAAGCAAAAAGGCAGATAGATGTAGTTAGGAAGAGTCTCTCACTCCTCCAGTGCAGAGCCCGGGTACGCGGAGGGAGCCTGCAAAGCCTGGCTGGTTCAGCTGCAGGCAACTGTAAATCAATTAGCCCTCGTTACTGCAAACGAACCACCGGTCATCTGAGATACACAGCTGCGAACACCCAGGATGGCATGAGAGATGCTCGGGCAAGTACCACCCAAGGGAAGGTCTGTCCACAATCCCCATCTCACTCCTGCATCCTCTCATCTAGGACTGGGAGAGTTGCCCCGCTAGCCCCGATGCTCTCAGAGAAAAGCCACCCAGAGAGCAGGGTTTGCACCTGGAGAGCTAAAATGGTGTTAGATGGTGCAGCACATGAAAGAAGAAAGGTCTAGGTACAAAGAAATGCTCTTTCAGAGCCATCTTGTTGAGGAGTAGCTTGGTCAGACCTTATCTCCTGTATTGACTACTTTGTCTTCATGTCTGTCTGAGACTGGCAAGGATCTGCCCCACTCAGTGTCCAGGGAAACCTAAGCAAGTTGCAAAAGGGCTAAAAAAGAGTGAAATGAGAAGGAAAAGAAAAAGAGTGATCCCAAGGAGCTTTGGAGAGAGCTGATGGAGGAGGAGAACTCAGCTAATTACATCCTCGGAAACCTCACCGCTTCCCAATCAATTTTTAATGAAAAAATAATGCTCTTTTCCAGTTATTTAAAATAGAAAGGAAAAGCTCTGGAGATTGCCGCACCATCCCCCAATATCTACTGTGTTTGGGCATTTCAAGACTACACAGAGGTAAACTAAAGCCTTTTCCAGACAGGTCCTGACCTAGGGAGGCGGGACCAGAAGTGAAATCAATCTCACACAGACTGAGGAAATGCTCTTTAAAGTGGAGGCAGGGAGATGGGAACTCACAGGGGTCAAGTGGTGATGACACCCCTGGGAGGAGACTTGGTATGGAGGCCTGAATTGGAGGCTGAAGTAGAGTTTTTTATTTAACACAAGGATGACCCTCGATTCCTCAAGGCTCCGAAAGCAATGAGAAAGCCTCACCTAGCACAGGACTGTGGGAAGGCAGATGGGGCCACAAACAGAGAGCAGCCAGTACCCCCAAACACCACCTCCATCATCCAGGGGAACCCCCAGGATGGACCCATGTCATCTGGCGCAGCATGGAGTTGGGCACTTAGCATCATGGAACATGAATTCTACTTCCCCGCAACATGCCCTTGTGGCTAACCTCCTTCTTTGAACCATTCCTTTGCCCAGAGGACAACAGGGTACTGCAGTTGGGGTCTCAGCATTGCAACTCAGCTCCTTTCCGAGCCCTCTGAGCAAGGCCTTCCTGGAACCAGAAGAGGAGGTAATCCATCATGAGCCATCCACCGTGAAAAACTTCACTCACCCCTGGAGATGAAGCAAAAACTGAGGGTAGACATAGGGAGCGAAACTGTGATTTGTTCAAAAAGATGGAGAGAAGCTCTAAAACTCTGGTTTCAAGATGGGAGGGAATCAATCCACCCCATTTCAAACCAGCTGGACCCGTCACCTGGTCTGGGCCTGGGATGCCGCACCTCTGCGCTAACACAACGGAGCTGAACAACAGGTTTTGCAAACAAGACCTGCCTTTGTTTTAAAACTTCTTCCAGCTGATGTCTTTTGGTTCTTGCCTTGTGAAGAAGAGTAATCGTTCCCTGCTCGCCCTTCCCTGCCGCTCAGGTTTTTATAGACCTCTGTCACCAACCCCATCCGTCATCCCTTCACTATGCTGATGAGAGCCAGGTTATTTAAGTTTTCCTCGTACACAAGCTGTTCCACCCCTCTGATCTCCCTCGCCACCCCTCTAAATTGTGGCCCAGCGAGCTCCGATTCTCAGCACAGCAGCCGGGAGGCACGAGACGTGCGTGAGAAAGATGAGGGCACCATGCTACATCTGGCTGAAACCTCTGAAAGTGAAAATAGGATTATTTCCACCGTTACCCATCTCACATCCACCCAAGACTGCTTCCAGACCCACGATCTGGAAGCCTGATGTCCTAAAATTGTGTGTCTGCAATCACTGGGCAACTCTTGACTACTCCGCCTGGAGAGTTCAGCTCAGCTGTTGTGCTCTCCTGTCCTCTGGTTCCCAGAGACCATGAAATATTAAGGGAAAAAATAAAACACAAATAAGAATTTCTAAGGGATTTCCAAGGAGCTCTTGTCTCCTGCTTGAGCAGGTCAAAGTTGGACCCACAGAAACAAACAGAGAAAGAAGGAGGTGAGTTCTTTGACACAGCTAAAATCTTCCTTAAAAGAAATTGAAGGCAGGAATAGTTTGTGAGGCAGGAAAGGGTGTTGGGGTGGAGGAGCCCCTTTGGCCATCAAACCCGCCATCGTCCAAATAGCTGCTTAGCTTCTCTGACAGCATCTTCCAGCGACCCATTCATCTTTTATGGATGGAGGGCCGCAAACCCTCCCTCCTCATCCCCGGTTTTGTTCTTAAAAACTGTTCCATCAAAGAGATCTATGAAAGGCTCAGTTCCCAGCTGACAAGCTATCTGTTTAAAGTTTATATGCCTGGGAACATTCACAAAGACTTATTAATGGGAAACTGCTGAAGGGAGCAAGCCCCTATGCAGCCACTACACAAACATGTCTCCATTATCATTTAATGCTCTCCAGCTTGGTGAAACGGCACATTCTCACTCCTCATCCCATCCTTTCCCTGCTTCAGCACTCAGGACTCACTTATCCCCCACCAGCAGGAGCAAGTAGGCCCAAATATCTGGCAGATAAGGAGAAGATGTCCACCTAACCAAGAAGGTGATGCTGGATGCACAACCCTCCCCAGTGCTCCAGGTCTCCGGTTGCAATAACGAGGAGCATCATCTAGGAGATGCCTGCACTGGATGGCTCTCATTGAGGAGCTGCGTCTCCAGCATGGACCACGGTGCCGCAGTCTGCGTGGAAGGAGAGCGGCTCCCACCACAATGAGGTGGACGCAGGAATGGCAGAGTCACATCTCCCGGGGGATCAAAGTAGGAGGCAAGTTTAAGATGGAGCAAGGGGAAACCATCTCCAATGCATGCTGACAACGTGGAGTATTTTAACCCTCTCTGCAAAGATCCCAGAAGACAAAGAGGGGGCCACCTCTGGATGCTCTGGGTGGAAAAAAAGGGGTTGGGGTAAAAAAGGCTGGGGGCGGGTAGAGCTTGAGGCTCCCCCCTGTGCCAGGAGGCTGCTGCAGGGCATCCTGCACCCAAGGTCGAGGCCGTGGGGAAAGCCCTGGACACACTGCTGCCATTGCATGGCAGGAAGAACCTGTGGCCTGTTCCTCCTCTCTGGGCTGCCTGCTGAGCTGGTCACAAGGAAATGCCCTTTCTCTGGCAGCTCCACAAACCTCGAGAGGGTTCTTCCACCCTTCCCAAGCACTCGCTGCCTGGGGAAAACCACTCTCTCCAACACTGGCTTCATTCAAGCTGAGAAAATAGAGAAATGCAATAAAAGTGTCCTTCACAACCCCTATCAGCTAAGAAATGTAAGCGATTGCATTCACGTACGCGTGCCCTGGGTGATGTTTTACTCTTTGCACGGCGAGAAGCGGAGCATGACCTTGGATCCCCGGAATCAAAGATTTATCAGCGAACGCCCGCAAAGCTCATCAAACCAGGCGAGGAGCGGAGCCGAGATGAATGGACAATAAGGGCATCGCTCTTTCCTCTTCTCAAGGCACGTGTAAATAAGCGCGGCGTTTCCAGCCAGGCGATGACATATCAAATGTGGCCCATCCAAGGTAATTGCTTGTGCTTTTTCTGACTTAAGATTTCCAACCTTGGGGGTTTTCCGCCTGGAAGAAAAGCCCTGCTCTTCTGATAAATACCTCTGGCCGTGCAGCTCGTGTTTAGTTTGACAAGAGGACAAACCAATAAAAGCCTTGAAACAAGAGACTGGAAAAAAAAAAAGTGGGGGGGGGATATTAAACATGAGAAGAATTTCTTTGGGATGACGGATGGAAAATCCTGGGACTGCAAAGCCTGAATGGATGAGTCTGATGGAGATAAGCAAAGCAACGCATGTTGGAGAAGGTTAGTGGCGAGCTGCCTGTCCCTTCATCCCCGACTACGACCTCACGCTGAGCTCCCTTCACAGACCCACATCACCAAGAAAATGTCATCCTGACATCTCCACCACCCCCACTTTCTGCAGACTCTCAGTTTCTGCATCACCCGTGACCATTCCCGAGGTGGTCCAAATGCCCCCATGCCCACCTCCAAGCAGCTGGCAGATGTTTCGGAGAGATGAGGCAGCAGGGACCAGGATTTTCCACTCTTATCCTTATTCAGCCTTGCACCACTGCCGGCGCTGAGCATCTCCGTCTCCGGGGATGGAGTCACACACCTCTCCTGGCACCAAAAGAGTTGTTTCTATAGGCAGGCGAGAGCTCTGCTGAAGGCAGACGGTGCCCAAGGTGGTGCTTAAACCCATTTCTAAGCCTGTAGAGAGCCTATATAAATGGACAGCAATGCCAAGCCTCACTCTTCCGCCCCACAGCCAGGTGGGAAAGGCCATCAGCGCTAGAAAAAAGCATTCCCCAAATGCCCACAAATCCATCTAATGTGACGGCCTCACATATTGATTACCTGGGGCGGCCAAATTGAGCAGCTGCTGGGAATTCCCACCAAGATTTACAGATGCCGCTTTGCGGCGCATGAGTTTTTGCGAGGACACAAAGGATGTCATTTTTGGTACCATTCCATTTGTTCATGATATTACTTCCTTTTATAGGTCCAATAAATTTTTTTTAAAAAGCACTTTTATTGAGCCATTTCCTAATGAACAACCCTGCCAATTGGCTTCTTGAAAGAAGTCAAGGTAATATTGACACTTTATGTCAATGCAGTAAAAAGCAAACTAATGTTGTTAACTCCTCAAAGTTCACAGGTCCTCAGCTGTGTGGAAATGCCTTGGGACACAAAGAATAGATCCAGCATAGATGTGGTACAGTGAATCACTCAACACTTCACACCAACACCTTCTACGGAGCCCAGGCTTGGATTTTAGGGGGAAATATATAAGCTCAGCTTGGTGGTTACTGTGAGGAAATTTGCCCATCTATTGGGAAAGTGTTTCTTTGGCTCAGGCTCAATGGAGAGGTTGTATGTCGTGTTGGGGCATCCCAGCCTGGAGGTCACCACAGGGATAAGGGACCAGATTGTCACCTAGAGGCATCCTGATGAAGCAAGGAGGGCCTGATTTCACAAGGACCAAAGGAAGAGGTGCAAAATGGGGTCAGATGCAGCAAGCACAGATCAAAACCCAGCAGGAGAGAGTGGAAAAGGGGAGTCAGAGATCCAGACAGCCTTCCAAGTCCATTGCCTCACCTTGCAGCATCGCCGACAGACAGCCCGTCTGGCTCAGCTCTCCCCCTGGCAGCGGGGATAGAAGATGCTCCAGTCCAGAAAAGCAGTCAGGGCCTGAGAATAGACAAGAACAACTGCCCTCAGCTTGGCTTACGAGCTCAAAAATAGCCACCCACCGCAATTAAATCATTGGCAGGTTGTTCACCGATGTTGTCAGCCCAGCGCAAACTCCTCATTTGGAGGCTCCAGTCGTTGGGAATAAGGTTTATTTGGGGTGAGCTGGAAAATTACAGGGGGCAAGGAGACAAATCACGCTGAGATCACCTATCCTGTTGTTTGCTCGGAGTGAATTACACTGGTTTAAATTCAGACATGAGGTTATACCCAGGACATATTTCCTAGATAAATAAGCCACTAGCCTTTTCTACTTGTAACCAGGCAACGTGCAGACATGTGGGTGTAGGACGCCAATGAATGTTTATATTGGGTATTATAACCTTTATTTACTGTTGGACCGGCACTATTCTCTCATTCTGAAGAAGAAAGGAAGGTTTATTGCCAAGCTGAGTGGATATGGACTCCTGCCTTATAGCCAAACCCCACGTGGGAAAAAAAAAAATACACCCCAAAAAAAAGGTATTCGATCTCCATCCTCCCCCCAAGCATCAGCTCAAGGGTCCCTGCCGCAGCTCCCGGCGTGGGGAGCAGCTCTTTAAACATTTAAAACGCTAAAATCGGTGGTGTACGAGATGGAAGAATAAAAACCACCCGGAGCAGCCTGTTTTTTTCAGCCTTTAGAGATACAGAGCCATTAAATTTTCATGTCCATCCTTCGCCTCCTCGCTGCCCGGGCTCTGATCTGATTTAGCAAACATGCGGTCCCAAGGACCGGGACCTGCTGTAGGCGAGGCAGGGAAAATAAAAAAGGGCACCAGCGCCTGGGCACGGGGTGCTGAGACATGAGAGCCAAAGAAAAAGGTGGTTTCTTGGGGTTACTCTTTTCAGGATGACTTTCTGTGCCAAGAGACCTCCCTTCCACCAGCCCTGCAAGACTGCCAGGGGTAATGGGGGCATCACTGGGGCTGTTAGAAAGGTAAGCAGTATGGACGCATATATAAAAAAAATTAAATTTTGTAAATATATATACATAAAAACATATAAAAGATATATACACAATATATATTATATAAATATATTAAATAATATATCTATTTCTATTTTAGAGTCATTTTATCAAGAGGATCTCACGGGAAGGATTAAAAATAAACTTCTTGGTAAGCGTAGCCCCTTCAATAATACAAAACACATCAAGGTAAAAAAAAATCTCCAGAATGGTTCAAATTAAGGTCTTGTACTTTTTTTTTTTTTTTACGCCCCCACCACTCGTGTTCTGCAGAAGCTGTCCCAAACTCCTCGTTTCACCCAGGTTTCCAACACAGGGCAGCAGATTTGGGCTTTTGCTTTGGTGGTGTAAAGCCACGTGTGATGAGCAGATACGTTTTTTGGAGGTTTACATCAACCAGCACTGTGACCAAGTTACCCACATTAAAAACTAACCCCAAAAGCCATGTTTTCTCGCTGTCCTCCCTGCTCCGCACCCAATGGATGAACAGGAGCCTTGGGCTCGGCTGTGCTATGCAACCACTCATATGGCAAAACTGAGGTCACTGAAACCCTTAATGACGTGGGTGTCTCCTGCCCCCAGCACCCCTGGGCATCCTGCCCCATGACACAGAGCCTACGAGGTGCAGGATGGTGCCCAAGGGTGGAACACACCCTGGATGCAGACCTTCAACCTGCTGAGGTCCACCTGCATGCTCCCCCACCACCAACGTTGTCCCTCTCTTTTACTCCATCTTAGTTGAAAAACCCCCTCTGGGATTTCTTCCTTCTCTCCAGGAAAGAAAAATCCAAACATTTCCCAAATGATCAGCTCCAAGGAAAACACAGCAGAACCACCCAGCAAAATGCATTTCCACAGACAGTGGTGGCTTTATGGTAAGCAAGGTGCCTCCAGCCCCTGGCACCACCTGATCTCCAGGATCATCCAGAAGGATGCTTCCCCATCACTGCAGGGCACAGCATCACTGCAAAGCTCAGATCGTGGCCAAGCTGGGACCCACGAGGAGATATTCCTGTACACGGAGTATTTGCCATGGTCAGAACGTGACACCTCCACTGCTCTTCCTGACCCAGCTGAGCCACCAAGCAGCCATTAACCACCAGGCTCAAGCTGCTGACAGCCCACTACGGCATCCATGCAATAAATCCATAGGTATGGTCATATGCTGAAGCATTACAGTGAAGTCCTGGGGCTGCCCAGCTGGTGGGGATGGTGGGTACCAGCTTGCTCATGGTTCTCCTTCCATGCCGGCACAGCTGCTCCACACCCTGGTGACACCACACCGGGATGACCATGGCATTGGGCTCCATGCTGTCGCACATGGGCTGTCCCCATCTCACACTTGGTTTGTTTGTGCAGTGTAGCGAGCCTGTAAGTACAGGAATCCCTCCCAAAGCAGAAAACGGGCAGGAAATTGAGATGTTGATGGCACCAATAACAAAACCAGAGAAGGTTTCAGCATCTCGCAGTCAGATGGATACAGCCATAGGACACCTTCTCAGGGTGATGCCCTTAAAACAGAAGGTCCTCATGAACACCAACCAAGTATCCTTGCCTGCTGATGGGGAAAACCTGCCAGCCCAGCTACCCAGAGGGGACATTTGGAGGAGGGATGGGGTCAGACCCACGCTCAGAAGATATGCTGGAGCTCTCCAGCCTCTGCAGGCAGACTGGGGGCAGATAGGGTGGAGATCATGTACCTGATGCATCTGCAGCAGCTTTAAAGGGTTGAATTTTGTACCACCTTGACTCAAAATTTCAGCGCAATTCTTTTGCCTGCTGTTTATCCACTTTAACTACGTTTGGCCTGCTTCTGCAGAGACCTTTCTGGGACACTTTCCAACCTTCTGTCTCTGTTTATCTTGCACCCTCGATAGAGAAAGGGAAAAGAAATCACAACTCAACCTCCAGGCAGGCAATCTGGTCTCTCCGCTGCACGTCGCATCTTCCTTCCCCTTCTTGCTGACCTGTTCTTGTCTCTTTTTTTCTTTTTTTTTCCTCCCCCCCTCCCTTCTCCCTTCGGCTGCTCTAATAAAAACTGCCCTTTAGGAGACTGAGGGAAGAGATGGATTCATTTTGCTGCAGCCCTGCAAGCCAATCTACCTGTCTTTAGTCCACTTAAATGGACCGCTTCACCTCTGCAGCATCCCGAGCCCAATTAATAGCAGCCTGAAAACTGCTTCGTGTGCATATTCAGAAAAAAACTAAGTAGAATTTTCTATAGGAAGGATTTCCTCTCAGCCAGGGATGCAAATCAGGGTGGTGATGAGAGAAACTGCTTTTTGCTCAGACCGGTTTCCCCACACACACACCCACCCTGTTGTTTCTGAGAGTCCAGAGATCAAACTCCTTCCAGTTCGTCCAAATTCCGTGAATTTTTTGGATGCCAAAATGGGTTTGCTGCAAGAAGTTGACGTTTCCTTTCAAAGCGTTCAAGAAAGAGGGGGGAAAAAAATAAAAAAAGAAAAAAGAAAGCTTTTTTCCTTTCTTTTTTTTTGGAAAAGGAAATACCAAAATAACGGATTGTGATGAGCACAAACCGCTCTGCTCCCGGGTGTTTCCATCCAGGGATGCAGCTCACCAGCCAGCTGCGAGGTATGAGGTACCCAAGGACCCCCAAAACCCTGGGTGGGGTGCAGGGCAGCAGCCCCCAACCCCCAGTGGAGGATGACGAGCTGTTTGCCTTCCTTCAAAGGCTGTTTTCCATCCCATAGCTCTGCAAAAAGACGCAAAATGAGAGCCGAGTCTTGCCAAAGTCTGGCTGGGAAGGGATGGAGCCACACACCAGGCAGCAAGGGTCTCTCTGGGGACCTGCTCACCAAGGGCAGCTCCCATTTTGGGGCTGGGGGTGACAAATAATACCCAAAACAAAAGGAACAGGCACTTCCCCAGGCACAGAGTTAAACCACAGTCTCTCGGGCCAGGACAACAGAGAGGAGCAGGAGAAGTAAAATAGCAACGAGAAGAGGACAGGGAGAGATAAATAGCATCAAAGGAGCACAAATAACTTCCTCCAGGCCACCAGCTAGAGGGGCCAGGGAGGGATTCCGCTCTCAGTGTGTCCCTCGGGGACATCAGAGGCACAGGGAGAGGCAGAGAGGTGGAGCAGCTCCATCCCCAGGGGATTATTGAGAGGTAACTCACAGCATCACCCCAGGATGAAGAAGCAGCTCATGAGGAAACCTCCACTGGCCAAGAAAGCTGCCAGCAAACTGCCACCACAAGGTGCAACCACCTCCTCCATCTTATCACCTCCCCTCATCTAGCATCACCCCCTGCTGCCTAAGCACTTCCCTCTCTCCACCCCTTACTATTTAATTTATCAAAGTAATTAAGCTCAGCTTGAAGCAATTGCTTCTGTGGTGCCAGGAGGGATCCTGGGTGACAAAACAGGCTCAGAGATAGGAAGCTTAGGAAATACAATGCTTGGTGCTAAATTGCCTTCTGTAGGGTTCAGAGTGAACACCTTGTTACTGTCACCAAGAAAATCTCGAGAAAAGTGGTACCGTATCCCAAAATCAAACACACCTCTCAATTTAGTACTGCTGGAAGGAATTTTATATCCTGTAGGAAATTCCAAAAGGGAACTTCATGTTGATAAGTGACAATGTTCCAACTCGGATAACGTTTGAACAGTGTAATGTGAAATATAACACACACAAGTGAGACAGTAGAAAAGTCTGGATGAAATTAAAGCGATAATGCCTCAATGAAACATTATGACTATCAAAATGAAATGAGATTGAAAAGATCCATTACGACGCTTTTGCCATAATGGGAGATTTTTTTGGGGGGTATTAATACGCTTCTAGGAATTTTTCCAGTTCAATAAAACTGCGTGTTCTGCAAGAAAACTGCAGTAGTGACATCACAAAGTTTCCCCTTTGGGAGATTCCTTGAATATCCCAGAAGGTTGGAGATTATTTTCTTTCCTGCAGGGACTATTGGAACAACCAGTCTGGCACATCCCTGACACAGACGGGGGATTCACTGGCCACCGTCCCCGCTCCAGGGTTCCTCGGCCAGGCCAGGCTTCACAGCACTCAAGAAAGAAAAGCAAAATGGGGAATAAATATCCCAAGAGCCATCCCAGGAACAGGGAAGGGGATTTTTGAGAAGACACATGCAATGTTCTGGGCACAAATACAGGTGGGGGAGACCCCAAGCTGTGCTGAGCCCGTGACTCCCTTTTGTCCATCTGTGTGTCTTCACAACCTCATGAGGTCCGTGGCAGTGGGAAGCCCTCCTCAGGGGCAAAGAGAGAGAAAAGAAATGCATCTATCCAAATGCATCCGGCCAGAGGAGATGTGGCACCAGCTCACCGAGATGCCCCCCAGCTGGTGACACTCCTCTGCCTGCCAAGCGGTCCCCACCACTCGAGTGTTGTCACAATTTATCCAGACTCTGAGGGCACGGAAAGAAGAAGGGAGAAAAAAAAAATAGTGAGAAATCCCTGATGCGTTTATTAAAGATCATTTTGGTCACAGCAGCAAATTGCTGGCAGCTTCAGCCCCATCATCTGAGCAGCTGCCATGTGGCCTCCAACCCTTCCCTGCCTGGAAGCCAGCCTGGAAATGAGCTGGCCCCAGTACCAGAGTCCTACCCAAAGGATGGGAGGAGACTTGTTCCTTGAAATCAAACCCAGTGAATGTCCTGCTTGATTTTGCATGGGGAAATCCATGCACGCAGGGGGTCCCCAGAGGGGAGCAGAGCCCTGCAGGGCCAGCCTGGGCATGAGGGTCCCCTAGCAGGATGAGGACATGCTGATGGAGCAAGAGAAAAATCAGGATGCCTAGTGCAATGGTACCAGCCTGGAAACACAGCAGAAACATCATCTGGTGCATGATTCCTGCAAACGAGCATGGCAACGAGACTCAAAGTGGGAGAGGATTGCCTCTCCCGTCTCCACCATCTGTCCAGCCCAGCCTCCTGCTGTGCCCCTTCAGAGAAGAAACCATCAGTCAGAGCCAGGGTGATGCCCAAACGCTTCCCAGGGCTTGGAGGCATCACCTCCTTCAAAGCTAAATGTCCTGGAGGGCTGTAAAAATGTTGTGTAAATGGTCAAGCCAGAGTTGCTAGTCCAGTGTCATTGCCCGGGCAGAGGATTGGGGTACACCTGACTGGGTTGAGCCCCTGGTCCCCACGGTGGCATGAAGACTCCCCATGGGAATCGGGTACCACTACGCAGCAAGCTCGGTGCTACCTGGTGTGTGCATCATCATCCTCCTGCTCCATCCCCAGCAGCGGCAAGATGCCACCACCCAACCGGAGCTGTGTCCCCTGCCCTTCGGCCACCAAACCCTCCCTCTGCTCCCTGGCTCCGTTGGCCAAGTGTGGCTCTCAGGAGGGGGCACCTTTTAGACCCCCACTGTGTACCAACATCCCGCTCCTGCCCAGGAGTCCCAGCCAGGTTGGGGCTGAGCTGATGTCCCAGCCAGTGGACCGGTTGGCCACTGCGCAGCAGGGTTGATGCCCCAAGCCCACAGCACCGGTGCTGCCAAGGCAGTGAACCATCTCCCGGCGGGAGAACTTCATCTTTCATCAGACCAACTCCGGGGATGACTTTCAAAGGGAAAGCGAGTCTACGTCGAAGAATTTGAGATCCCTCTTTCATGGTAGGAGACACGACAGCCTCCCTTCCTCCCTCCCTCTCTCCCCCTGCCTCCCTCCCTCACCTCCACCTCGCTAAAATCAAATTTAAAAGTCACGGCGTGCCAGCCTGCTATCCCAAGGGGGGTGAGGAGCAATTTCCTCGCCTTTGCACACTTCAAACGGTGCTCGTGATCTGAGAGCGTCTCCCTCTGGTTCCCTTCCCCTGCAGCTTGTTTCCTCGTCTGGCAGCCTCTGTACTTCCAGCTCCGCTCCCTCTCTCCCTCGCCCACGTAGCTGGAAGAGAGCTGCAGGCGGATGGCAGCTCGGCTCGCCTTTCAGAGGCGCCAGGTTAGCAACCCTCAAGGTCTTGTCTTGAATTTTTCTCCAGTTTTCCTCTTTTTTTTTGAGCTTTTCCCCTGCTTGTTAACTCATTTCAGCTCCTAGATGCTGGATGTGTGCCTAGCTAATGCTTGGAGAAGATGAATCCCTCTCTGATATTCCATAAATGGTGGATCCTTTATGATTTCAAGGAATCACGGAATCACGGAATTTTCAGAGTTGGAAGGGACCTCTAGAGATCATCTAGTCCAACTCCCCTGCCAAAGCAGGATTGCCCAGAGCACATTACTCAGGACTGCATCCAGGCGGGTCTTGAAAATCTCCAGAGAAGGGGACTCTACAACCTCCCTGGGCAGCCTGTTCCAGTGCTCTGTCACCCTAACCATAAAGAAGTTTTTCCATATATTTGAACGGAACCTCCTATGTTCCAACTTGTGCCCATTGCCCCTCGTCCTGTCATTGGGAACCACTGAAAAGAGTCTGGCTCCATCCTCCTTCAACCCACCCTTTAGATACTTGTACGCCAGATACTTGTACAAGTACGCCATTTGTCATAGGAACAGCTATGTTGAAGCTTCGGTCTCCACCCGTTTGTGCAAGGAGACCATGTCCCATTCCCAAGGTCTGGTCAAGCCCCAACATCGTGTAGGTACGTCACTGCACCCCCACCCCAAGAAGATGAAGCAGAAGGTCTCACCAGGGTCCTTCCTACGACATCACACGAGAACCAGTTCAGATCCACCTTACAGAGAGGATTCAATAAAAAGACAAACTTGGGTGTCTCAAACCCAGAAGGAAATTTGGAGCAAGGTGCCCCTTGGGGCAAGTTTGGGCTGAAGACAACTGATTGCTTCTCAAACTGCTTTCATGCCCTGGAGCTCATCCACCGAGAAACTTTACTTGTATGTTTGTGGTCTTTTTTGCATCCAAATCAGATGGAAACAGTGAAAAAACACTGGTCCACAATCTGACACAGCTGCTCCTCCTGCTTCTGCTGGTAGGGGAATGGCAGGTACAGGCAAAGCTGGAGGAGGAGAGTATCCCGAAAAACCTGGCATGGGCAGCCCATGGCTTTCCTACCAGAGGGCCCACCTTACGGGCACAGATCTCTGGCAGAAGGATGAAATAGTTGACAAAAGGTACACTGCAGCATCAACAGGGCTATTAATCAGCTTGCAGAGAAACTAAATCCTTTCCCAGTGGCAGGAGGGAGACACGTGTCCTACCACGTTGGAGAAGGCTGACCAGAGAGGAAACCACCCAAAACTGGTGGGATCAGAATAAGGTTGGTTCCTCAGCTCGTCCTGGGATTACTTTCTGTGTCAGGACCAAATGACTTGTCCTACCATTGTCTTTCATCCCTCTAGACTGTGTCAACCAACAGACTAGGTTAAACCTGGTGTATTTACTGAAAAGGGTAGGAATCAAAAAGCCAAATAAATCATAGATGCAGATTGATTTATACGGTTTAAATAAAGCCTTTCAAATGGAGACATTATCCACTGGAAACTCTTAATGAAAAGTTAGCAATGTTCTCAGAAGCAGAAATATTCTCAGCATGAAGGCAGGACATCTATTAAAGCCAGTAAAATTAGATGAATGGGGCGCAAAGCTAGCGATTTTTAATACACCGGTTGGACATTGCGAATTTAAGCTAATGCCATTTGGAATTAGTTCTGCTCCCAAGGTATTTCAAAGAGTAATTTAACAGATATTTGAGGGATTAGGAGGTGCTGAAGTTATAGCAGATGATATTTTAATTTGGACTGTGGAACCTCAAGGAACATCATGAAAGACAGAGGCACCTTCTGCAGACGAGCGAGAGCAAGAAAGTCCTATCTGCATATTTAAGAAGTTCAAATGCCATGGGTATAATTGGCCTCAGGTGAATCATGTTAGCAGTGGTGTTCTCCAGAATAAATGCCAACCGACTGATGAAACGACCTTCAAAACTATTTGGACACCGAGGCCAAGATGCTTTAAGTCAGCAGTCAGCAAGTTGGGCACTGAAGACTTCTGGAAAGGTGCCCTTCATTTGCTGCCCAAGTAGGGTTTGGAGATTCAGCTGCTGGAAGCTCTCTGCCAAGGATGCTTCAGCCTCTCTTCCTGAGATCTCCTCAACCCTGATGGACATATTGAGCCGTGATGTGATTTCTAAACCCAAATACGTGTCTTAGAGGAGTTAAGATTAAAAAATTAGTAAGAAATGAAAAGGGTCAATGGGAAGATGTTGGGGAAACCACTTGCAGTGAGGCAGTGCCCATGCTGGTGTCCCTGTAGAGTGGCCTTCTAGCAGCCTCCAAAACACAAATGAACTGAACATCACCGGAGCTGCTTTGAAAGGACTCCATGCACATTATATGTGAGTTTCCCATTAAAACAAGAGCTTTAAAAAGTCTAAACCTTAAAATTGTCGGGAACCATTCACCCTTCATGGAGCCACTGAGCCATGTCACCTACCCAAGGGCCCAGGGCTGGAGACAGCCATGGCCACCTCCAACCCATCTGGCCAGAGGGATGGAGAGGGCATCTCAGCAGGGAGGAGGGTACAAGCTCTGCAGGAAGAATGAAAAGTTCCCACTGCACAGAGAGATGTTGTTTTTCTTTTGCTGTTTACCAAAAAAAAAAAAAAAAGAAGGAAAAAAAGAGGAGGGAAAAAAAAAGTATTTACCCTGTTTATAATATTGCTCCAGATCAACATATTAATTATTGATACAACTAGAGACGAAAGCGGTCTCCAAACACCTCCCATTGCATCAAACTCATGTGAGAGGTTTCCATCCATCAAACTCCCTGGAAGGAAACAGCTGAAGAGCGAGACTTCAGGTGGAGGAGAAAGCAAAGTGGGAGGGAGGACCACCCTGCTGGGAGAGAGGTCCCACCATCCAAATCAACTCCAGGAGCAGCAGAACAAGGAGTGGGTCCTCTGAGATTCACCACTGGACATGACTTTGAGCGAAGGGTGAAATGACACACACAACCCCCCTCCATGGGCACATGCAAATGAATTTTGGGGGTTGACGGTGACAATATAAATACCGGCTGCAATAAATCCACTCTGCAGTGGCTGCTCCAGAATTAGGCAGAGCGCTGCTCCAAGAAAGGCTGGCAATGAATTAATAATTCATGCTAAAAAGCTCAGCCAAACTCCTTGATGTGGGTTTGCAGCCTTCCTCCCCAAGCCTGGCAGGAGGGACAACCTGGTGCCACCTCAGCCACCTCACCGCCTCCTTGAAGAGGTGCCTGGGCTGGAAAAAGAAGGAAAACCTCCCATGTCAAGTGGAAAAAAAAAGAAAAAATCTCATTTTTAAGCCAGGCAGGCACCACGGTGGAGATGTGATCTTGTCCCCCTCCCAGAGTCACTCGGACAAGGAGGGGAAGAAAGAAATAACGATCCTGATTGAAACTCCGGAGAAGGACTGGGGAGACATTGCTCCACAGCATAATTGCCCACACTGGACTGCAGCCAGGATGCAGCCCGATATCAGGTCCAGGTCCAGCTGTGCAGCTTCATTACGGCTGAAGAACAGCCATGGCATTTAGTGGATTCCTTCCTTTGGGGGCAATGAAAGGCTGATTTGAGCAGCGGGGTGAGAAAGTGCTGGAGCAATTCTCCTGCTGGAGGGCAACTGTGTCACGGTGGTCCTCAGGGAAGGGGATCACATCACAGGAGCTCCATGCACACTACCATGGGGCTGCCTTTCCATCCTGCCCACGTGTCCCCAGATGCAGCAGACCCCAAGCATCAGTGGTGACGAGGCTCATCCCAGACCAGCTTTGCGGTGGCGGTGGGATGGGGGGACCACATCACCCCAGCATGGGGCATGGGGACACCTCATCTCTCTGTTAAGCTTAAGAACATCTCACCGGCAAGGCAGACAAGACGTGTTTTATTTTCAGCAGTACAGTTGGAGAACTGAGCACCCATGGGTGCCCTGGCTCATGCTGCAAGGAACAAGGCAGGCAGAAGATGTGCTATTTTGCCTGGTCCATTTGGAGGCAGCAACCCAGGTCCTGCTGGCCACCCTCTCCACCCAGACAAGCTGCCTCAGTTTCCCTTCATCTCTGGTGGTGGGGAGGCAGGTGGAGCACAGTGCAGTCCTTCCACCTGCTGCCAGGAGAGCTGGATCCCATTATTCCACCTCTCACAAGATCTTTTTCCCCATCCTTGGTGCCTCCGGCTCTAGATACTGCAATCTCACAAGTCCAAACCCTCCTTTGTCACCTGCAAAATATGCAGACAACTATAAGGCATCCAATCCATTTTGGTAGTTTCTTCCCAGGGTTTGAGAGAGGTATTTTTCAGTGCTTGAGGTGGTCAGGCTTTCTCTTTTGCCTCCAGCTGCAGAACTTTGGATGAAACCTGTCCAAACCTTTCTAATCGATGTCAGTGAAGTCCTTCTAACTATTGAAGCAGTGAAGGGCTTCTGGTGGTCATCCAAGAGACTCCCTGAGTCTGGGGTATGTGTACCCACTCCAGGGAGGGGTTGGCTCTGCAACTGCATAGGGCTGGCCAGGAGATCTCACCACTTTCTCAGGGAGGAGGTGGCATCTGCCTGTGGGTTTCAGATGGGTGAGTCCATCAGCCGTGAAGGGATCTGTCATCATCAAACCACTGAGCGCCAGGGGAGGGAACGAGAAGCAAACAGGGGATTTTAAATGGGAAGAAAGGCAATAGTGTCTTCACCATGCTGGGAAGCTTTTCCTTTGAGATTTTCATTAGAAAGGGCTCCTGCATCCCAAGGACCTCCAAGCAGATGTCCCATGCAGGGAGGATCTCCATGAGATTGAAAGGAGACTTCCTCCTGCAGACGACTGTCCCATGCACAAGCAAAGAGCCTCACAGGGAGGAGCTGTGCGGTGGTGGGGGAAGCTCCTGGGGAAGGACATGCCACGAGGGGAGATGTCCTCCTTGTCCTCTTGCTGCAAACAAGGCTGCAGGCCCACCCTTGCGCATAGCAGGAGCAACCAGCCTGGCCAGCTCCTCCCAGGTTGTAGCTTTGATCACGAGGAAGTGGAGACCCTCCTCTTCCTTCCAACCAACTCTATGAAAGACATAATTACCCCCCGCAAAGAAACCCCTAAAAGACCTGGACTCACACAGATGTCCAGGTTCCCCCTGAGACCTCACCCGGTGGCCATGGTCAAAGAGACACTGGCAGTTTTGGATGGACAGGTGCTTGTGAACAGACTATTTTTATCTGCTGTTATTGAGGGTGACTGCAGGACATCTCCGGTGACAGAAGAAGGGTTTAATCAGCCTCGTTCCACCAAAAAGCCTGGGTCTCATGCTAATTCACGGGGGACTCTCTACCTTTGGGGTTTGTACAATCGCTGAATCTTTAACAGCTTGTCCTCATGCAACCCAACTTTTTTTTTCCCCGAGTCTGGAAGCTTCCTCTCCTGCTCATCAGCAAATCAAATTTCTTAATAGCAAAGTGAAATAACCTGAGAAGTAATGGAAAAAAAGGGAAGGATTAAGTTTTCCCAGGGACCTTGATCTCTTTTATCATCTCATTGTCTTCAGAGGGGTGGTTTTCTTTCAATCTAATTATCTAGTGGATATGTGTTGCCGGCTCTCTTACATATCCCGGCTTCCATCAAAACAAAAAAAAAAGAAGATAAATCCCCTGTTATTGTTTTTGATGAGAAAATCATGCTAATAACTCACATTTGGGAAATAATTTCAGTAAGTTTACCTTGTTTTCCTGAGAGATGTCCCATGGGAGCTCTGTAATGGAAGACATGGCCACAAGGAAGAGACAGCTGTTGCTAAGAAGAAAGGGATACACACGCCCAATATGCTTCCTGAAGGACTTGACCCAAGTGTTCAAAAGCTGAAATCCATGTGAGGCTTTCCGTGGCTGGTGGCCACTTTTGGGAAGGGTTTCCAACAAGCAGGGTCCAGCCAAGCTCCTTGGTTGGAGAGGACACAACTGGAAAGCCCAGAGGAGGATTGCTGAAAGCATGAGGGATGTACTAGGGAAGAGTTTCTTGGGACCATGGAGGGAGCAACAGTGCAAGATGAAGACCCTGCAGCAAGATGTGATGGGACCAAGGCAGGAGGTATCTGCCCTTGAGAAAGCAGATGGAGACAGCAACACAGGAGATGTTCCCGGGGAGAGATGGGGCAGGCCAAGAAGATGGTCCCGCTGGAGAAGGTGGACTCAGGTGGAAAGCAATGGGAAGGGGCAGCCATGGGGATTAGAACAGCAGGCAACACGTGGTGTCCTGCCCTGCCTGGGGATTTAGAGGCAGCATCATCTGGTAATGCATGTAATTACACGGCTGAGTTTCCCTCTCCAGAAACAGCTCAACACTTCTCTCTCCTCAAGCCTGACAACATCAGGGTCGCGCATGTAAACCGGGGAGGTATTCGGTTGTCTGTAGGAAAGGCTGAGCTTCTCTCTCAGACAGTAGCATGAATCAGGCAACTGGGGATTTCAGAAAAAACAACCACCACAAAGGCTGTGAAAACACAGGAGGAGGGGAAATCTCCAGACACAAACACCCTCCAGAGCCTGTCCCCCTTGCAACCGAGCTCCTTTGCTGTCCCAGCGCAGCACGTGTAAGAGCATCCACATCATGAGAACACCAAGGTACCTCCCGGAGGGTTAATTTGCGCTCCGCTCACAGTGATCAAGTGAAGGGGAAGGAAGCCATTTTTTGTTTTTCTGTTTCCCAAGAGGTTCAAATAATTGCTAGGAGTGCCAGCCATCTTCCACATGACCAGCACATTACTGGCAACATACCCGAGAGGTGCTCCATCACTGAACTTATTACAGGAGAAAGGGGTGTCTTCTCTTCTTGATGACTACTTCTTGCTAATTTAATACAATAACTAGACATTAGCATATTAAAGCAAACATATTAGTGCCTCTTGACAATACCTGTGACTTTTGGAGATATGCTTCTTGATGGGGTCACTCAAGCCCTCTCTCCCTGGCATGAGGAGCAAAGCAGGCTTCTCAGAGAACGGCATTTAAGCAACGTCACCTGCAAAGGTGGAATGGGCATTGAGTGTCTGTGTCCAAAGAAAGCATCTGGGGCTTAGAACAGGTTTATTCACCCTCCCCAGGAGGAAGGAGCACTGAGCTGGGCTAGCAGAGCAGACACCGTCCTGCTCTGGGCTGACCACGCTGGCATCAAGAAGGTTAAACCTCAGCAGGATGGTGGGGACAAGACCTCAGCACAAAATCGAGATATGCCAAGAACAAAATTAATCAAGGGCACCATGGGATGTGGCATGAAAAAATTACTTAACTGCCTGTGCCCACCAGTCCCTGGAGCCTGGTGATGCACAAACAACGTTGAGTTGCTCATTTACAAACAAGCTTTTGACCCGGTCGGTGCTGCTGAGAGCTGGTGAGAAGCGGTACCTGCCGGGAATGCCGAGATGGCTCTGAGTCACACTGGGAGGAAAGAGAGATGGAGGAGGGACATGGCTTGAAAGCAACCCAACTTGATGTTTGCAACCCCAGTGAGAGCTCGGAGAGAAGGGCTTATTCCTTCCCCAAGACCATGAAGACACGGTGACACCTGCCCAGGGCTTCACACACCTCCTTGTCACTGACGTTCCTCCATCGCAGGGCTGTGCCCCAGCTCCATATGACATCCCCAAATGCATTACTTACATAATAGATCAAATCCCTCATAATGTCACATTTTCTTAAAGTATTCTCTTCAAGAGGAACGGTGGTCACGGTTAGGAAAAGTTGGAGCATGCAACAGGTAGAGCGAGAAAGAGAAACAGTCCAAAAGCCAAAATTTATTCAAAGAAGATGGAGAGAAAGGGAGAGATTTTATGGTGAGACTGATGGTAATACCTAAAGGCAAGAGAGATAATGCAGAAAGGATCAGGCATAGACATATATTGAAAGATATTCCAGATAAACAGGAGACAGATGAATAGATATAAATGGATTAGATAAATAGACTGTAGGAAGGCAATGGAAAAAAAAAACAACAACCAAACAAATAAATATATAAAGAGAGCTTTATTTTCTAAATAAACCCTGATCTCCCATTTCAGTCTTTGGTTTGCAGATGTAAAATGCACCTCCTTCGACAGATGGGTGAGAGAAATGATCAAAAAAACCTTCCTCACCTGTTTTCCAGCTTCGGGTAATCACGGTGCTGAGGCAGCATCCACTCCTGGCCCCCAGGGAGCCCAGAGCACGACTGTGCCTCCAAAGCCCCTCCAAAAACCACAGGCAAACGCTGCTGCTTCACCCCTGGTATGCACCCCTGCAAGGAGAGGTGGTGGTGCTCCAGGGAGAGAAGGGCTCTCTCCATCCTCCGTTTGACTTGGATGATGAACCGCATGCACACGTGCCTGCACAACATCATCCATGCTGAACACCCGTAACACCGTGGATGGTGGGCTTCCCATCTACTGCTGCTTTATTTCTAGGAAAAAGAAAAAAAAAAAAAGCAAGGTGATTTCCTTGTAAAAGGTAGAAACTTTACATGAAGATTAAAATCTTATTTGCTGTCATGATTTACCCTGTTTTCCTGCTGATGTGTTCTGTCCATCACACTCACAGCTCCCAGGAAGAAGAGATGGTGCTCAGCAGACCTGTGAGATGCCTCCAACCTTTGCTGGCACCATTTCCGTACTCACCAGGAGTGGAAATCTCACTGGAGACCCAGAAACTACTCAAGTTGTGGCTCAATCCTTGATGAAGCTGGGAGTAAGAGCTTGCTGCGTGCAGGGTTGGACCCAGCCCAGCAGACCCCTGGATGATGGGGAGAATGAGGAAATGGTGTAGGTGCATTGCAGACCCATTCAATACATGTGTAAGAGGCAACATTATACATCCCCAGAGGAGAAAACACCTTTGCACTTAAACAGATGGAGAGAGATAAAACCCAGAAAGAGATGGATGGACGGATGGATGGATAGATGGATGGGATGGATGGATGGATGGATAGAGGGATGGATGGTTGAGGGGATGGATGGAGAGCAGAGGTTGGGGACCACATGCCCAGTGGGATCCATCGCCCTTCCACGAGCCAGGTTTGCGGCATACAAACACACACCTTTTGGGATCAGCACAAGCAAAATCACCCTGAGTCATGTTGCATTTGCTAGAGGGTTGGAGCGTGCACACGTACCTCAAGGGGAAAAGAAAAAAATCCCTTTTTTTCCTAACACAAGCCTTCTGGGAAAGAAAGCGAGCGCAAGCTGCTTTGCACGGGGCACAACCAGCCCCGGGGAACCCGCCGTCCCGAGACGCCGCCAAGATCAAGGGGCCTGCAAAGATAGAGCTATTGGAGAGATACCCTACAACCAAATCTATCAGGAGTGATGGATAGACAGCCTGGGGAGGGTTTGGATGTGTGCTGCGGGGTTTCGGATCCGCACGTGAGATGTGAGGTTTGATGGTGAGGAGGCGGTGTCCCCGAAAGCACTCAGGATGGGAGCACAGCTTCTGAAAGAGACCCCCGAGGCTAAACCATCACGGCGAAAAATTAAGCCCTGCCTCCCTCCCCAAAATCACCTGCGAGGGATTTAGTCTAAATATATCATCTCCTCCATCACAGCTTGTGTTTTGAGCGGTGCGTTAATAGGAACGGCGGGACGCTGGCGGAGGCAGGTGGCGGGGGGTGGGGGAAGAATGGGTTGGAGCATCACGGGCAGGCGCGGGTTGTCCCCAGCGTCCCCACAGGACCCCTCTCCTTATGGGAGAGATGGGGTGTGGGGGGTGTCCAGGCAGGGGGAGCGCGGGAGAGAGCAGGCGTGAGGTGTCGGGAGAGCAGGAGGGGGTGTCAGTGAGGAGCTGGAGGTATATTTAGGTGCTTGGGGGTGGGAAGGGAGAAGGGTGTGCGGTGGGGGCGGCTGCGTGTGTGAGTCATGGCCCGTGACGGTATCTATGCGAGCCACGGTGGGGGGATGCTGGGGATGTCCCCAAGGATGGACCATCCCTGGGCAAGGGAGTGCGAGAGGAGGCGGAGGCACTGGGCATCCCTCCAGGACAGGATTGCTCCTGGTGAGCCAGAGCCACCACCACTGCCCACCATGGTCCCTCTCTGCCAGATCACACAGGGACCGGGGCAGATGCGGGACAATCTGTGGTCCATGCTTCTTCACAGACCGCGATCCCCATTTATTCCCTCCTATAGACCATCACCAGACTACAGCATAGGTGAGATGATGCACCCCAAAGAGGTCCTGGCTTGCCCTGCTGGTGTCACATCTAGGACCTCCAGAGATGCAAGCTTGCCCCTACAAAGCCTGGGGACAATGTGATGGCTGTCACTGCTGTCGGGGTACAGCAGCCAGGCTCTGATCCCATCACCCCATCCCAAGCGCAAAATAACCTCCTGCACCCTTCAAAGGCTCGTGGAGATGCCCAGCATGGTCTTTGGTGCTTACCTTCCATCTACCCAGCAGAAACATCTGAGAGGAGCCCAGGTGCCCCCACAAAGGGCATTCAGCATTTGTCCCCAGGGTCTGGCAACTGCACATTGCTCCAGCCATCCGAGAGAAGAGCTACCTGAGCATTTTTCCAGCAGATTTTTGCTATTTTGCAAGAAATATTTTCCAGAGCAGCCCCAGAGACCTGGGCACCCTGGAGATTTGCATGTGGGCAAGCGCCAGCCAGGTCTTCCTCCTAATGAACACGAAATCTGGGCGGAAAGCCTGCCAAAACCCAGAGCGGAAAAAGACAGAAGGCAGCCAGGGGAATGTGCATCAATAAATAAGTTTTACGGAAATCCCCAGCTTTTATGCAGTTGCGGAGTTTCGATGAATCTCGACAGCTACTGCGGGATGCTCAGGGCTGGGTGGGACCATCCCACCCCCTGCATCTGTACATCATGTTTCTGACACGGCTTCAAAGAAACGAGGGGGTTGTGTTTTCTTTCCTTCCAAAGGGTGGCAGGACGCAACCACTTCTTTGGCCAACTATGCTGGAGTCAAAAAACACCCAGAGCGGGATTTCAGCAGATGCTCCAGCATTGTGTGGTGTTGGTGCCACAGCATCCCGTGGTGGTATCACTCCCAGTTTCGGTTGCCTGGGGGCTCACTCAGCACCGCTCCGTCAGGCCTGATCCTGCACAGCCAGGAAGGTCAGCATCTCCTTTGCCCGAACCGATGGCCTCCTTGAATTCACCATGTGTTGACAGAGCAATATTGAGAGACCCACCGCGCTGAACCTCCGCAGGGAGGATCTCCATGCCACCACCACCAAGCACACAGCTCCTCCAGCCTAGCATCAAATTCATATCCAAAACCTGTTTTCTGAAGGCTGCTCTAGCTCCATTGCAAGGCAAACCCCTCTTGACACTCCAGTCCTCCATCGCTAGCTCTGACCGTGACAAACACATGGTTCTACCAGGTTAATCCAGCATCATTCCCACGGAGGAGCCTACAAAGAGCATCAGCTGGGGAGGGCTTTCCTCTCCCAAAAATGACAAGCGGTGGAGATGTCTCCAGGGTGTCAATCCACCCTCCAAGCTCTACCCATCCTTGGAAAGTGCCAGCCTGAAGCTCCCAGGGGCTGCTCGCAACCACCTACAGGAGGACACCCACTTCCAGCCCACTCCTCCTCACGCCCGAGCCCTTTTCCAAAGCGCTGGGACACTCTGGGAGAAATCCCCGGGATACATGAGACACCATCAGTGATGCTTGGAGCAGCTCAGAAACCTTCCCCACAGCTCCGCCAGCTGCATTTCCACATCTAACGCCGGCGGCTTCGAGCGTCAGGCAGGGTAATAATGCTCTTCCCATCGTTCGAAGGGCGACTTATAAATTTTTGAAGAGCTGCTGTTGGCGGCGATAGAGATCAAGGGCTGCGAGCAACGCCAATCCGCCGCAGACAAAACCCGAGTTTGTCAGCAATTTGCAAACGTTGGTTTGATGTCGCTGCACTTGCAACAACGCCAAAGGCTCCTTGGTCCTGTATTCCCCATGGTGCTGCTGCCCTGCCTGCCCACGGGAATTAACGGTGGGGCTACAGCTATAGCTGCATCCTTTATGCAGGCAGATTAAAAAGAGGAGGTCCTGGGCTGCAGATGGGTATGCAGGAGCAATATATGAGCTTGTTCTAGCTCATTTTGACCCCAGCCACGCTTACATCCCTATATGAGGTGCCTATAGGCACGCACACGCAGGGGCTACTGCTTCCCAGGTTTTCTTCTGCAAGAAAATGAAAGCTCACAGAAAATTTGGAAAAATGGGGAAAAAAATATCTTATTTTTGGAAGTGTTTTAGCATTGACAGGACTTAATTTTCCAAAAGGATAGTTCCGCTGAAATGTTCCCAACCCACCCTGGTCTATATAGAGCCCCATCACCCACGCGTCTTCAGATGCATTGCAGGTGATGGCACTGTCCCACCATCCAGGTGCCCAATGGGGAGGATACCTGGATGTGGCCTTCCTCAGAACAGGGAGGCGCAGAGGGTTAAGGGAGGCAGCAGCATCCCACGGCTCAGCCCTCCTGTGGTATAAATACATATTTATACCCTTCCTGGGATACAAGTGTATATAAAATTATATATGAAATGATACACTTTTGTATCAAATTTATATAAGTTTATAATCCTTTGGGGATATGAGTCTGTTCTGCAATGGGGTGTGCTCAGGACCATGGACCAGCAGCAAATCCATCCCGTGTGGATCATGAGCAGCTCTAAGCTGGCACCTCCTCAGTGACCTGTTTGGGGTTCAGTCTGGCAGGGCACGAAGTTTTGGGGCTGTGCGCTCACATGAGACATCAGAAGCGCTAGATGAGACCCAGGAGATGGCTACCACCCTCCCTGCGCCCCCTCCTCGAGCAAACGCCCCACGAGCTCAGCCATCGCCCAAATCCGGAGCCCTCCTCCCACCAGCACAGCCAGCTTTGGGGTTTTTCTGTTTAACAAATTCACAAACACTTCTTGGATGACCAGAACAGCTTTTTTCCCCTGTAATTAGCCATTCCCCTCCTTCTCCTTTCCCCTCTAACAATTCAAAATGCAAAGTCCAGTCTCACATTGGGGGTCCCTGAGGGATGCTCCAGGCAGGTCCATGCTCCAACAGCCAGCAAGCAAGGGCCAGATCCTGCCCCACCACCACCTCTTTTACTGCCTTTAGCCTAATTAAATTCAAGACAGTCTCTTACTAGAGACAAAGGAGGTTGGGGGTTGGTCTGCTTCTGCTGAGCTGTCGCTTTTACGAAGCTCCTCTGGGGCTTTTTGGGCCACCAAAGAGCAGAGCTGAAGGTAGATGCAAGCTTCCCCTGGGCAGGGAGAGACTGGCAGCAGGGCCTTGCCACAGCATCGCAGCCCCAGCTACATTTTCCCTCTTGCCCATTAAATACTTCCGCTTAAAAAGAGAAATAAAGCAGAAGCCATCTTCAGTGCAACATGAAGCTTGAGGAAGGGAGGAGAAACTCAGAGCAAGTCTGACTCCAGCGTGCCCCAGCACCTGCAAGTAAATATATCCCATAATCCCGCTCCTAAATGGATTAAATTCCTTCTTAAAACCAGATAGTCCCTGGCTGTCCTCAAAATCCCTCCAGAAACTCTCCTGACAGACGAAAACCTTTCGCTAATTTTTTTAAGCGCCTGCACCTAATTGGCTGTGCTACTCGTTGCTGCGACCGTGCGTCTCCTTTCATCTGCAGAAACAACAAATACACGCAGTAGTCGATTCCCTCCAACTTAAAAGCTGCTTTATAGCCCATAGAGGAAACGATTACCGCTTGCATTGCGACGCAGAAGCCTCAAATTTTGTACTTTCGAATGCGCTCATGTATTTTAAAACCCCCCTTTTTTTTTCCCTCTGTTTTAAATCAGAGTTAAAGTTTGCCTGCGCATTTTGGCAACGCTTTGGTATAATTAAAAACACAGAGTTTGGGATCGTACCCGCTTCCATAGTCGCGTCGCTTGAGTCAAGGCAGGGGACCGATGGCTGGAAGGATGGCCGATGGCAGCACGTCAATGAGCATCCTCTTCCTTTTTGCACCTGCCTTTCTATTTCTACACCTATCGGGGAAGAGCGCAATTATTAACAATTAAAATAATTAAGAGGGTAATTAGAGCAGGGCATCCTCATTGAAGACCCTGTAGCTGCAGCTACACGCATAGAGCGGGGCCCTTCCCCAAATATTTGGTGCTTGCACCCTGTTTCCATGATAACTAAGGAGAAGCAAGCAAAAATCAAGAAGAGTTCAAGATTTGTGTGGTTTCTGGCTTTTTTTTATCCACATTAAAACATTCAGTATGGAGCCCCAGGGCATGGAAAGGGACCCCAAACCCACCCCAAGCCCAGAGCCATGGGGCACGAATGGGGACCCCAAACCCATTCCAAGCACCAGAGCATGGATGGGGACCCCAAACCCACCCCAAACCCAGAGCCATGGGGCACAGATGGGGACCCCAAACCCATTCCAAGCACCAGAGCATGGATGGGGACCCCAAACCCACCCCAAGTCCAGAGCCACGGGGCATGGGTGGGCATCCCAAACACACCCCAAGAAATGGAACCACAGGGCATGGATGGGGGACCCCAAATCCATCCCAAGCTCCAGAGCCACAGGGCATGGCCACGAGTGACATCAGCTGTTGGGGGGTTCCCTTTTCTGACCTGAACCTCCTTTTCTCTACGCCAGCCAGGACAGCCAGCACAGTACATACTCTCCCTCCTCCTCCTCCCCTCCACCATTTCAGCTGCCTGCTGATTTCCATTTTAAGTGACAATCAAATCCTCATCGGAGCTGCCGTTTCCAGCTGCACCAAAAACCCCCTTTCCCCAAGCCCTGGGTCCCACCAGGCTGGTCTGTACCCTGCGCAATACAAACCACCACCAAAGGGTCTGGCAGCTCACAGGCAGGTCAGGCAGCGGCATCCTCCTCAAGCAGCTCAGCCAGCGATGGATGGAGCATTTTGGGATCTGCTGTGACACTACAGCCCACCTCAGTGCCCTCTTCCCACCCAATACAAGCTGCTCCATGAAGCCAGGAGGAGATGCCAGCCCACCACACAGCCAAGTTCATCTTGTTTTCAACAAGGCGCTTGTTATTCTTGCGATCTGCCCCAAGGAGTGGCTCTGGTCCCACCACGGGCACTGGGAGCTAGATGTCCCCCAAGCAGCACAACCATGGGAGCCCACCTGGGACCACCAAGGCCTCAGAGAAGCCCTCAGGGCACCTACACACCCCGCAGCCAGGCCACCTTATTGACCATGCCATTCCTCCATAAATTCTTTTTCGTTTAACTAAATCAGTGTTTGCCAACAGGGAAAGAAAAGCAACCAAGTGTTTCCTCCTGAGAGTTTTTTCCCCTCCCCACAAGCCTCTGGTAGCTCCAGTTTCTCTCCTCCAGCCCCAGGACCCACTCCAGCCCTCCAAGCTATCACCGCTATTAAAACACAGGACCTTCTCTATCATCCTCTGCCGCATTACCCCGTCATCCATCCATCAAGCTGCACTTCGTGTTTGCCTTAAAACCAAAGGAAATTCGGTTTATTTGACCCGCGAACTCTTGCGGTCCACTTTCTCAACAGCTGGAGACAAGGATTTATCCCTTGCCAATAAAAGGTCCAACCCCTTGTAGCAGCACCGGCCAGCAGCGAGGGATTTTTCTGAATGGGAAGGAAATAAAAACAAGCTTAAGTTATTTCTGCAAAGGGGGAGGGAAGGAATAATACCTTTTCCTGCTGTTGACACGCTGCTTTGATCTTTACTTTGTAGTTACCATAGCGACAAATAAAAAAGGCATAGGTGGAATAAATTGCTGAAAGTTGATGATGTCCTATATATGTTGCTCCAGCGCGCACGAGCGCAGCCCGCAAACATCCCCCGACTGCCGCGATGTATGCTCAGCTTCAGTGCGCAGCTCGCAGTCAGTATTTACACTCTGCCTCACCTTAAGTGGTATTTAGGCACGTCTCAGACACGGAAAGCTCCGTCGCTGGTGCTTCGTGGTCTGGAGGAAGGAGGTAGAAGGTTTCTCTTGTCCGCAAATGGAGCGATGATATTGTAACTTGGTGCATCATCATCCTCACCCAGGAGTAGAGGGGACTGGGGTGCTGAGGGCAGGGGAGCAATAAAAGAGGTATAAAAGAGCAGAGGAAGAGAGCAGGGAGGCAGCCTGTGGCTGAGAGTCAGTGCAAAAATATCTCCATCATCCAATAAACCTTTTTTTCCAGCTGCTCTGAGGTCTCCAGTAATACAGCACCAGCCTAAAAAAAAAACCCAACAAATGTACAAAGCCATTTTTACTGCAAAATTATGTCCCGATTCATAGAATCATAGAATCATAGAATGGTTTAGGTTGGAAAGGACCTTGAAGATCATCGAGTTCCAACCCCCCTGCCATAGGCAGGGACACCTCCCACTAGACCAGGTTGCCCAAGGCCACGTCCAGCCTGGCCTTGAACACCTCCAGGGATGGGGACTCAACAACCTCTCTGGGCAACCTGTTCCAGTGCCTTACCACCCTCAAAGTGAAAAACTTCTTCCTAATGTTCAATCTAAACCTGCCCTCTTCCAGTTTGAAGCCATTCCCCCTTGTCCTGTCACTACATGCCCTAGTAAAAAGTCCTTCCCCAGCTCTCTTGTAGGCCCCCTTTAGGTACTGAAAGGCCGCAATAAGATCTCCCCGGAGCCTTCTCTTCTCCAGGCTGAACAGCCCCAATTCCTTCAGCCTCTCCGCATTGCTTCCTCCGATTGCTTTGCTTTCCCCTGGATCANCATTTTTACTGCAAAATTATGTCCCCGATTGCTTTGCTTTCCCCTGGATCGTTCACCCTGAGGATCAAGCTTTAGGACAGAAAGTTGCTGCCACTTCCAAAAAAGCTAGGAATTTCTCCTAGAAGTCACCCAAAACCCACTGCCACTGTTACTACCGGTTAAAACAAATTTAACAGTCCGGACAACCTTCGTCCCATCCACTTGCAGCTCTTAATTGGGATAACCCAAACTGGAGGTGTCTGCTTTTCCCCCAACCAACTTTCACCAATGCCTTAATATTTCTTTTATATACTAAAAAAGGAGCAAAACCCTATTAACATCGATTCCTCTCCTATGGAGAGAATCATTGCAAGTTTGGATGGATCAAACCATTCCCAGCGAGAAACTGGGACGTGTTACCACGCCGGGGCAGCCCCTCAGACGGGCCGGTCCCCGACCCGCGGAGTGAGAAGCAACAAGATGCTGTCGCAGGCTCCGATCATCCTGGTTTTTCCCCACGTACGGGCAACTGGAAATTGGATTTACCACCTGGAGGGACAAGGCACGGGCAGCATGGGTTATTGCACCCATCAGGCAGGTGGGGAGGGGAGAAAAACCCCGTGATACCTCTTTCCAAAAACCCCAGAGAAAGACCGCAGAAGATCCCAACCGCTTCTGAGCACCCGTCAACTCCTTTAAACCCAAGAACCCACGAGGACGGAGCCGTGCTCGAGAGATGCGACCAGCCTCGGGCTTTGCCAGCCCCTGCCTCGCTTCGACGCTGTTGACACACAGCTCTTAAGTCAATCCGTGCACAACTAATACGCTACATCTGCTGTGTATTTTGCTCGGCATTTGTTTGCCTTCGTTCTGTTGAATCTCTTCCCGCGCTCCCTGGTAAGCTCTAATGATGTGCGGCGGCTGCTGTTGTTGCACCATTACGCCGCGATAATCTTTGGACAATTATTTGCTGGATTCACCCCGTTGCTGGATGAAACGGTGCTTTCACCGGCTGTCAGTTCTATATTTCTCCAAGCTGAAGCCAGACCGCAGGGAACCATCCTGGCAGTAAATTAGGAGTTTCCGATGCCAGGAACATCCTAGAGAAGCATCTTCGGCTTCAGACACTCGTTAGTGATTAAGCGTGGGCTGGGCCAGGTCAGGTCCTGGGGTGATAGGTGATGCCTATGGGTGATGGGAGAGTCTGAACGCAAAGATGGGTCCTGGGTGGTTGCACACTTGGTTCCTAAAGACACCATTTCTTCTTCAAAGATCATTCCAGTCTTTATTTTCCCCTAACTCCTAGGAAAAGCAGGGCTTTTCTAAGCCAAACTCACACAAGAAGAGGCATCAAAAGGTCACAGGTTGACTCCTCGCTATGATGTCTCCTACAAAGGTCACTCTTCTCTGGCACCCCGAGTCCATTCACTGCCTGTGGGGCTCCCTACATAGACAAGGCAGCCCATAAATCCAAAATAAAATGTCGCAGCAGAAGGGAAAACCCATATACCCAGCCAGTAGGAGGGTCTGGGCTCCAGGTTGAGCTCAAGGAGGTGGGAATTATCCAGCAAAGCTCCAAGTGCAGGAGAGGAAGAGATGCTTCTGTACTGGGGGATGACTGGGGAGATGGCTCAGGCCCCAGAGTTTAAAGCTTTTAGTCTCAAAGACACAAAAAAAGGGATTTTTTTTTCATGATTATTATTTTAAAACAAATCCTCAGAAGCTAATTTGACTTGGGGGATCCTCCTAGAACATCTCGGAGGTAACTTGGTGGCAGATCAAAACACCTGGTACTTTACATGGAGCTTTCATCTTCCCTCGCCGCCTCTGCTGTTCCTGTAACTACAGACAAAGGTCCTTTGTCTCCAACTAAGCCTCCCCTTTCCCTCTCCCTTCCAGAAGATACCGACTCCGTTTGATTTTTGATAACCGGCTTTTTTTTTTTTTTTTTTTTTAAAATCTTGCTCCTGCCTGCCCCATTAGCCCAGTTTCGAGCTATTTACGGGCTTTTTTTGCAGCATCCTCTCCCCTGCATCATTAATGTCATTGCTCATCAGGTCTTAAACATGCTCGCCCACCCCGTCCGCCAGCATGATGAGGTCTTGGGGGGTTTCTCACCGGCTGCTCCTCTTTAAGTGGTGCCCACCCAGGCTGGGAGCAAGCGCAGGCAGCATTAGGACCTGAGTGTNCTCAGCATCTCCAGGTCAGAGAGGAGAGAGGAGGCAATTTTCATGCAGCCCTGGAGCTATTTTGCCCCAGGACACATATTAATGGGTTACAGAGATAACCAGCTGCTTACATCTGTTCTCCCATTACCTTCCCATCAATGATGCATGAACCCATCTCCACGGGCTCAACCTGTCCTCGAAAACCCAAATTAAGATGGGGATTCACAGCCTCCCCTGAACAGACCACCAACACCGAACATGTTGGGTGAGCCAGCGATGGAGGGGCAAAGCCGTGAAAAAACCTTTTTATTTCAGCTGTGCCGCTCGCGGAAGGAATTGTTTCATTCAAATGGGCGTAACGAGCAGGGCCAGCCTGCAAAATGAGATTTCCCAGTGGTAGGCGGAGGCAGAAAGCCGGCCGGCCGCCCTGGCGCCGCGTCCTCGTGTCACCGCTTCCCATCTCGCCTTTAATCCTTTCCATTATTACAACAGGATATGAAATTGCTGGAGGGGCGAGAGAAGAGATACCACTGACATTACACCGTTTGCTTTCATTACCCGTGATTAAATGCATCCTTCCAATAACCGCCTCCAAAGGGGATGGAGAGGCTGTACCGAGCACGGGTCACGACGCACTCAAACCCCTCCAGCAAGGACAACCGGGAGAAAAGAAACCAAGCTGGGACGTTGTGCAGAAATATCCAATGGGATAATAAAATGGGAGTCCTGAAGGAGAAACCTCAACAGCAGACACTGGCCTGCAGATGGCCAAGTAGTGTGAGGAGCTTGACCACCGTCCCAGGGCTCTGCGGTGGTGGATGAGGGACGTATGTGGTACCCCAGTCCCATACTTAGTGTTTTCCTTGAACATCCACTTGTGGAGCTCGTGGGATTTCCAGGGAGATGCTACCACCTCTGTTTTGTGCTCCGTGGCTGGCAGCAAGCTTGGGATTTGCACCCCAGGTACCTCCTTTCCCATTAACACTCATTAGATTGGGAAAGGAAATTAAATAACACAAGGTCTGGATATCCTTCAGCTGGCGTCAGGACCTGGGTACCAAACCCACACACAGCATTTAAACAAAGGCTGAGCTGAAGCATCACCTTTATGGGTCTGAAAATAGGATGCTGCTTCCAATAGCACTGCCATGAGTCCAAACCCAGGGATGCCAGGAGCTTCTTTTCCCCTGCTTAACTATGTCCACGATGTGGATCAAAACCCCGCAGCACCCAAAAGCTCGGGAACTGCCAGAGCATCCTTTTTTTTTTTTTTTTTCATTAAGAAAGGATAATGGAATAATTAGCTGGGAGAAAAGCAACCAGGGAGCAGCAGAAAATACTCAATATATTAAATACCAATATATACTCGATATATTTAAAATACTCAATATATTAAAAACATCTCATTACTCTCAGAGGGGTCTGCACCCCCCGTCCTCTTGAAATATGCCAAAACCCACCCCAAAACCTGCACTGGGAGATTCCTACGCTTCTGGCGAACCGGGGAAAGGGGAAACAAGAGGGAAATATATCCACCCCTGGTCTGGGACGGTAGAAGGGCCATGCGCAAGCCAGCTGCATTCTGGGTGTAAATACCACTGATTCTGTAAAATGAGCGTCCAGCAGGATGAGCCAAAACCAGGACCTTTTAGTTGTCAGCACAACTGTCTTTCTAGGAAAGGAAAAAATACAGCGACAAGTTTCTGGAGCAGCAGGAGTTGAAAAGTTCTCCTCATCTGTCAGCACCATCCAGTCTCCTATGAAGTTCAGGACCAAAAAGAACGGAAAAAAGAAAAAAAAAAAAAGGCCTGACAACATCAAATTAAAACGACAGCCGTCCTTTTCTCCCTTTACTTTGAAACACGAGCTCACACAGCATCCTGCTTTTAGGCACAATCAAAAGTAGGTTTATTCCCCTGCAAAACAGATGCTCGAGGGTCCGGCACACCGGGGGGGGACATGGCTGCAGCGGTACCCTTTGGCCAAGGCACCCCTCCGCGCAACGTATCGAACGAGCATCACCGTCGGCTGCCTCCATCCGCGGTTAAATCAAGCCCAATTATGACAGGTGCAATTTTATATCGCCGTTTGGCTTTTATTGCCGTCATAAACGGTCCAGCTGGCATCAGGCTGGCGGTAGTTAATAGCGAGAGATGTGCTGAGATAAATAAAAGCTGGAGAAGGGTTTTTTTTTTTTTGCTTTCGTGCTGTGCTTGAAATCCATCCCTGCGCGGCTCCGACCCACCCCGGGGCCAAGGCTGGTGAACGGAGAAGTCAAAGCATCTCAGGGGAAGATGTTCCCCAAAATTTGCTGTTTGATCTCCCTCAGCAACCCCAGGGAGCTCGCAGCATCCCCGCGGCTGGGCTGGGAGAACAGGGATGAGATAATTTGATTAACGAGGTGTTGCGGCTGATGGGCTTTGCAGTTCACCCACCAAATCGAAGCGGGTGGGATGGAAAGTGGTCCAGAGCTTGTCACCGGGAGGTGGCTTGTGCCACCCAGCCAGGTATAATGCAAGGGAATGAGCGTCCTCAAAGGCAACATTTTGGGTAAATGCTTTCCCGCAGAGCCCGGAGGGTAAGTCCTGCCTGGGGCTGATGCTCTTTTAGCATATCCCCCTCCCCATCACTTGATCCACAGCCCCCAGGGCTTGAGTCCAGGGACCTGACTCTACTCGTTGGTCATCACCCCGGGACAGAATCAAGAGCTGGTGTCCAAGCCAAGGCTCTCCCACCCCCAGGTTACTGCCAAGCCTTCCAAATATATCAAATTAACCCTCATCCCACACAGCGCATCCCAGCAATCAGCTGAGAAGGCACCCTAAAAACCCACTGGTCCCACCAGCCTCGAGGAGGACACCTTCTCCTGGAGGAGAATCACCAGGGGATGGGCAAAGTAGAGTTTTAAGGGCAAACAGGGAGGGCAGCTCCATAACCAACTCCATGACACACCCCTGCAGTGGGGAGGGACCTGGACCACCCCACTGGGAGACGAACGGGACTTCAACCTGGTCTTAAATTAACATGAGAGCTTTTAAATTCACTCAGAGCTCTGGGAAAGGGGTAGATATCCCACACCAGCCCACCCCCTCCCCAGTTATTTGGAGCCAGTTCAAGGAAAAAAAAATAAAAAGCAAATAAAAAGCAAACGTAGCAGGAATCGCCCGGTTTACCCGAGCCATCACACAGCTCCAAGTAAACCCCCGGAGGAGGATGAAGTGTCTTGGCCGCTGCAGTAGAGCATCACCAGCAGCTGGTGTGTGGAAAGGAGGAAGAGATTTACTATCCCTGGTGCTTGTGTTTCTTCTTCCCCACCCCCTCTTTTTTTTTTTGTAATAATAATCGTAAAAGGGGGAGAAGAGAAAAAAAAAAAATCTCCCGCACCTCCCCGTGATGCTGCCTTATTAAAAAAAGTGACAATTAGTCATTTGAAGAAGCAACAAAGAGAGCCGGGCGTCGGAGAGGCGCGATTTGAATTTCAATGTGCTACGGGAGGGATGGGGAGCCGAGGCTCGGGGAGGAGAGCTGCCAATCTCCCTGCAAAACCCCCCACCACCCCTTTCCACCCCAGCTCTCTCCGCTCGGGACCCAAATACAGCTCACAGCAAGCACCCTGCATCTTCCCCCCAAAATTCCCCCCCCTTTGCTCCCCAGGCTCAGCTCTCAGCCAGGTTTCAGCACGGGCCACAACATAAAGAGGGGATCAGCTCCACTGCAAAGCTGCTTTGCCATTAGACATCATGTGCAAAAGGGATGGGGGGACCCCAGAATGCCACCCCAAGGTGGCTGGACCCCAACGAGCCTGGCCCAAGGGTCCTGAGCAGCCTTCTGGGTCCGGTGTGCAGGGATGCAGGCTGGAGTGGGAAGGATGGATGGAAGGATAGATGGATGGACGCAGGCTGGGGTGCGAAGGATGACTGGATGGAGGAATGCAGGCTGGGGTGGGAAGGATGGATGGATAAACGGATGGATGCAGGCTGGGGTGGGAAGGATGGATGGATAGACGGATGGATGCAGGCTGGGGTGGGAAGGACACCAGGGCTCAGTCCAGGGCTCCCCTTCCCCCCTGCAATCCCTCTGGAGTCTTTTAAGGGGGCTGGAGATTTAATATAAAAGCCGCATCTCACCTTTTTCTCATTAATGCATTCACAGTCTCACCTTATTTCATACATCCCCAGAGCTGTTTTGCCAGGAAAGGCCCAAAACCATGACCCAAGGTCACCCAAAAGACTCAGCATCAAACCCATGAAAACAGAAGCCAAACACATTTCTGACCACAGCAAAATGAACGCAAGGGGCAATAAGGGGCTATAAACCCCCCGAAAGCCAATACCCCTGCCACAGCTAAGCCCCCAGACCCCGTCTACCCCACGGAGGAGGTCTGGGGGACTCTCCCAGCCACTGGCCCTTCTCTTATAGCACATTTCACATTTTACCCAGGACACAGCTCTGAATTCAGAGGCGGAGAGCCGCCAGCCAGAGAGAGTATAAATGCAGCCACGCAGCTCAATAAATGAACAATATCTTTATTAGCATCTTCTTTTTATTACAGGTTATAGGGATTCCCCCCTCCCCCCCCCCCCTTCACTGCCTTTCTCCTCCTTCTTTTATTCCCACAAACCGTGACATTTATGGGACTAGATGGGCAGGACACCTTTGCCCAGCATCCCCCAGGGGACATAAAGCCACCCTGGGGACAATGATCCCCCTTCAAGGAGGGTGGCAGACAGATACAGCAAAGGAATTGCAATGGCCAAGAAGAGGCTGAAGCATCTCCCCCATCATCAACAAAGGGGGGAAAAAAACCCCATGCATGACTTCCCAAAGCTTTTGCTTCCCGTGGAAAAACGCTGAGCTGGGAGCTCACCGCCCCGACGAGCCAGACGTCGCAGATGGAGGGACGACAGGCAGAGCTAGACACGCTCCCCGGCGCCAAATATAGGAAACCCATCTTCTCCCTGCCTCGGAGCCAGCCCGTTTACACCGCAAATAAAAAACTGCCTAATTATCTCCTCGGAGCATCCCTTCGCCCCCGCGTCCCCCACACCACATAGCCCTGGGGACCTCCCGTGTCCTCCAGCATCTTCAGCCGCTGTGGTGAAAGCTCCTTCCCATCCCCACAGGCTCCTCTCGGTACTCCGGTATCCCGGGGGAGACGGAGATGCTCAGTGACATGTTTAAAAGCAAGCTGACCTCTTTAGCCATGCATGGATGCTGCCGAAGTGCCGGCGGGCCGGGGAAACATCTGCGGTTCCCCATCCCGGGAGATGCAAACAGCCTCCGGGAGAGGCTCGGCAGGATCGGGCTCAGGCAGGTGGGTCATGCTGAAGAAAATAAAAAGGTGCCTATATAATAATAATATCTATCAGCATCGCAGCAGAGCCGTGGGCTTCCCAAAACCATTCCAACCTGCCGCTGAGATCCCCGTGGAGCAACGCGACTCGGTTGGCAAAGAGGAACAACCCCAGGGTTTAATCTCAGCCCCTCCCCACGGAGTAAAAATGGACTTTTTCCTCTTTTTTTTTTTTTTTAATTNTTTAATCCCATCCTGTAGGTGAGACTTCACATTTAGAGGAAAAGAGCAGATTGCAGCTTTTAATTAAAAGCTCTAAGCCTTTTCCTGCTTTGAGTTGCACCAGGAGCAATCTCTAAACAACGCTCGGCGGAGAGGAAACAGCACTGACTGCTGCTCTGCTTTAAAAAAAAAATAATTAAAAAAATAAAATAGCACAAGCCACAGAACAGGGAGTTCTTCCAACAATCTGTTTTCTGTACCCTGGAAAATAATAGCAACCCATATGGAAAGCCCACACAGCTATTTTCCAGGTGCCTCGTACGGCATGAAATCCACGGAATAAATTACCTGTAAGAGGGGAGGGATGCTGGGACTGTGTTTATTTGCCGCATCTCGTTATCTTCGGCTGTGAAGACGTGGCACGGCGCGGGATTTCCCCCCCCCTCCCTCCGTGGGAAATGTCACCTTAAATATCAGCGGTGTGGGACATCGCCGTGGCAGAGCCCTGTTCCCAACCCAGCTGGGAGCAGTCGGGGAGAGGGGAGGGGGGAAAGAAAAAGGCTACGAAATATGTTCCAGGCGTAGATGATCATGGAGGGGATGAAATTTAGTGGGTTTTCTCCATGTTGTTTATTCGAGGTGTTGATGGGGTGCCTGGATCCTACAGCTGCACCAGCACCTCAGCCGGTACCGTTTATGGGTAGGGGTGAGGGGGGAAACCTGGCACTAACAGGGAAACCGAGGCACGGTGACAGCGAGGGCTTTGCTTCAGGATGGTGCTTAAATCAGACGCGCAAAGGAGATGGGAGTAGTTAAATAAGTGATGAAAGTATTGCAGTTTTTGGAGACGCCAGCGAGATTTTGGCTGGTCCACGAATGAAACTTGCATCCAAAAATCACCCCCCAGCACAGACAACCTGTTCTGCTCAATGAGGGGATGAAGGACACGGGGACACGCTCCCACAGACGATGCTCTTCTTGGTCGACCATTTCCCAAACACCACAGGGAGCTGTTTTCGCTCAGAAAGCACCAAAAGGCACAGGGTAATTCTGTTCTCCTCCTGCCTCAGCTCTTAAACCTGGGGGTTTATTTTCATTTAATCTTTTCCTGGCCAAAAACCCACCAGTTTGGGTATGTGTTCAGGCTGTTTGAATCTCCCCTCCAAGCTGGTCCAGGAGCTGCAGAACATCTTGGCACAGGGTCACCACCGGCTTGCAGCATCAAGCAACCCCTTCATGCCCTCAAAAATCCTCTGCGTCTCCCTTCGAGCCCCCTAAACTGGCTCTGAAAGGTTTAATCCCTTCTCCCTCCTGCTTTTAACCCAAAGCAAGCAGATCTCCACAGCCAGAGCCTTCAGGACAGGCTCTGCTCAAGGTTCTGGGATGGTTTCATGTCCTGGATGTCACACATGGGTGGCAAGGACATAACCAGGCTCCCGCATCCCGAAAATTTATTGGGGAACAAATTTGTATCTCACCTGCTGAGGTGGGATAAAAAATATATTTAATTAAACCAGGAATTAAAGGCTTTTCAACCTGATGGGAAGAAAAACAAGCCTTTCTTTCTGGAGAGCCGGTGCCAGCGTCTTCTCGGGTGAAGATAAATGAATTGGTTTGATTTCTTCCCTCTCCTCGAGGGAGAAGCATCCAAGAGACGACTCAGCAAAGACCCGCACAAACTCAACGCAGAGGTTCGGGGCTCCTCCTCCTCCTGAACCACACCAACGTGGTTTTCCCACCTCCCCATCCTTAAGCCGCTTACTTACAGAGAGACGTATGCAAATCCAGACAGAACATTAAAATATTGTAAAAATAATAAAAAAAAATAATAAAGTAGTAAGACTAATTAAAGCTACGATCATCCCACACTGAAAAAATCATTTCAGGTTTTCCCAGCTGATAAATCAGAGGGGGAACGGCGCCTGGGATGCTTGTCCACCTGGTTGAGCTCTCACAGCCATTTACCCAACACGGCGAGCACAAGGAGAGAGCAATTAGGAAGCTGAACCATCAACTTTTATAATTGATGGGCTCTTCCCCTCCTTTCATGGCTGCTCCTACCTTGAAGGCATCACCTGGTGCTACCTTCGATCCCGTCTCCTCAAGCCCTGGCTCGTTTTACAGAATCACAGAATGGTCAGGGTTGGAAGGGACCTCTGGAGATCATCTCCTCCAACTCCCCTGTCAGAGCAGGGTCACCTACAGCAGTTGCACAGGACGGCGTCCAGGTGGGTTTGGAATGTCTCCAGAGTGGGAGACTCCCCCACCTCTCTGGGCAGCCTGTGCCAGTGCTCTGCCACCCTCACAGGAAAGAAGTTCCTGCTCAGGTTTAGATGGAACTTCCTATGGTCAAGTGTGTGCCCATTCCCTCTTGTCCTATCACTGGGCACCACTGAAAAAAGACTGTTCCCATCCCCCCTGGCACCATCCCTTTAAGGATTTGTAAGCATTAATAAGATCCCCCCTCAATCTTCTTTTCTGCAGACTAAAAAGCCTCAAGTCCCTCAGCCTTTCCTCATAGGAAAGATGCTCCAGTCCCCTCATCATCTTTGTAGCCCTTTGCTGGACCCTCTCCAGCAGTTCCCTGTCTTTCTTGAACCGGGGAGCCCAGAACTGGACACAGTACTCCAGATGCAGCCTCACCAGGGCAATTTTCTTTTAAATTCTCTACTCCTGGCCTGATAATCCCCTCCTCGCACCGTGTCTGCTCCGTTCTCACCCTCCACTTTCCTTTCAAGCCTTCCTAAACTGCAGGCAGGAGAGCGGCACAGGTGATTTTGTCCCTCCTTCCCATCCTGGTGGGACATGGCATCCCCTGCCAGGGCTGAAACACGGCTCGGGGAAGTACATGCAGCTCCCCCGCCTCCCCCAGGTCATGGTTTTGGGGAACCTTAATCTCATTGCAAGGTCTCCAAAGAATTAGCAAAGCCCCCCAAAGCCCAACCAGCAACAAGGGGTTTCTGCCTCAAAATGGGGGTGACCTGTGGTACCCCAGTTTGTTGCAGTGGGATGCTGATGGGTAGGGTGCCACGCTCTGCCCCAGCGCTCGCTCAGCCCGAGCTGGCCTGGCCCCTCATCCCAGTGCTGCCAGCAAGCAGGTCCTGCCCCATAGCCCACCCCAAATCCCTCCCACCACAGCAACACAGCTCCGAGCACGATGAGGAGCATCCCCGGTGAGGTGCAGGGCTGACATGGAGGGGGGGGGACCATCATGCAGAGGTCCACCCTGACCCTCTCAGCCCAACAGGCATCACTTGGGCAGGGAGCCCCGTCCCACCGATCCAAATCTGGGGTCCAGTTCCCACATCCCAGTGAGAAGAGCCATGCCCTAGAAGGGCCAAGCAGCCCCGCTGTGTGGCAGCAGCCCCATTTTGGGGATGGTCCCCAGGGGGAGGCTAGAAGCTCTAAAGGGCTCTCTAAAGGGCTTCAACCCCCACCCCAGACAGTGAGAAAAGCAGATTATGTGGTTAACCCACACTTGGGGTGGAGGGGGGGCTGGAGGGGAGGGCAGGGTGTCCCCACACACCAGGGTTTGCCCCCCACCCCCAGAGGAAGGGACACACAGCACCATTGGGACAAACCACAGAGGGAAACATCCCTTCCCAGGGTGGGGGTTACCATTGGGGGTGCCCAACGGCCTACAACCCCACAGCACCCCCAATTCAACATCAGCACCCCCAATTCAACACCAGCACCCTCACTCACCGCATGATGCCCCAATTTTAGGGGACTGGTGATGGCACATAGGGGAGTCCCTATGAGGACAAACACACTCCCTATAACACTACAGCTCCCCTAAAAACACAGTTGCCCCCAAATCCCCCCACCCTCTAATAAAGCCTCAGCAGCATCCCCACAGGTGCTGGCAGTTGGGGTCCTGCCCCAAAACCCACCCCAGCTGGCCGTAGCAGCAACAGCAATTAGAAAACCCCAATTAGCAAGCTCAATTATGGGACATTAAATGGACCAAGACGGATGCGGTGAGAGCGGGACGAGCCCGGGTCTGCATCCAGAGAGGCAAAGCCGAGGGATGCTGAGAGCCCTTGCACGAGCTGGGGACCCGACCAGAGGGTGGACAAGCTTTAACAAGTTTTTTTCTCTACTTAAAGTGACTTTTTCTGTCCCTGCTGAACCAAAAATGTGTGACCGTCCATTTTTTAAACACAGGCGAGAACCTGTAATCTCCGTTTCCCAGCCCTGAATGGCTGTGGCTGGTGGAAAAGGCTCAGGCACATCTTTTTGGGCACCTCCAGACACCCCCAGTTTCCTCCTTTGGAGCCATTCTGCTGCAAATAAGTAGCAACAGAGACACGTTTCCCCCCAAGATACCAACCTCTCCCCTAAATTTGATTAAAATTAGGCAGCGGAATAACCTCGTGGGAGGAGGATGGCACAGACAGATGGACACGGAGCACTCTGCTTCCTCCAGAACTCTCCCAAAAAAGCCACCTAGCAACCCCTGCTCCCATCACCTCGCTGGGGAGGGACCGGCACATACATCCAGGATTCATATTATTCTCATTTTTGGGTGCTGGCTGCCAAAAAAGTATGGTTTGAGCCCTGGGAGACCCCCCGAGCTCTCGCCCTGGGCAGAGCCTGGGGAAGATGCTCGTCTCCGAGATGCCTGTCAACCCCAGCACCGAATTTACAGACTAAATCCAGCCCAGGGTGTGAAGAATTTAATAATACAAGCTATTGCATGACAAAGCCCGGAGAGTAATATCCATATTACGGTTGTTATTAAATCGGAGCAGGCTCCTATGTTTTGTCCTGCCTGTAATTTAAATGGATCCTTGGCTATATTTGGGTGCTTTTGCAGGGAAAATGCCATGAGTTATATCCGCGTAAGCGTTAAAAGTGTCTGACAAGCAGCATTTCTCTTTCGAAATCAAAATCTAAATATGAAAAATACATATTTTTAATATTTTATAGGGTTTTTTGCAGCCTTCCCACTGCTGGCAAAGACTCGGTCCTTGGCCCCAGTGAAGCAATGTCCCCACGTGATGGGACATGTCACATGGGGAGGGGACATTTTCACCAGGGCTTCCCCCGAGGAGCCAGTTCAATCCTCATCTGAGGGAATTTCTTTCCCTTTTTCTTTCTTTTTTTTTTTGGCTTTTCCATTTTCTTTTGGCTTTTCAACCTCTCTGCTCATTTGCACAGCCATCGCTCCCGAGTCCTGCCGGCCGGCAGCATTTGATGAATACCACGGAGCTCCTTCCTCATTAAAAACTCAAGTTCTAAATTTTAGTATCCAAGGAAGAAAAAATAAAATAAAGTAAAATAAAATAAAATAAAATAATAAAAAAAAAGAACCTCACCGATTTCCCCGGCTTCAAAGTGCTTTTGAAGATCAGTCGGGAGAGCACCGGTGGAGTTACAGCCTCTCCCATCAAACCTTCCCCCCTGGGAAGGTGGCACGGAGCCGGTGGGCGATGAAGAGGGATGGGGAGGGCTCTGCAAGCCCCAGGGGAAGGAGTTTGGGCTAGGCAACGTTATCCGACCAAGCCCCGGGACCGCAGGGATGGCATTTGCAAGGGATTTGTGGCTGGGTGCATTTAAATATACCTATTTCACCTTTTCTAGCCCCAACGATGCCGCTCCTCGCGGAGGATGCTGCTGTGAGGGGCTGGTCCAGCACTTGGCTTTCCCCGAGTGGAAAAGCCCTCTAAAATTTATATTTCATGCAAATATTGTGCAGGAAGGCTGCAGGGAGAAGGGAAATTTTCCTTCTGCATCACTGGAAATACCTTGCTAGCCAGGAGGTGGTGGCCACCGGTGGCTGTCCCACACCAGGGATGAGCCACCGCCTTAGGTGGGACACTAAATCCATGCTGGCTCGCTTTCAGAAATGAAGGATTAACATCGTTTGCTCCGGCGTGCGAGCTGCTGCGCTGAATTAGCAAAGCCAGGCTCAGGGGCAGGGACCGCGTGGCACGCGTGCCGGTGACAACGCTGTGACCGCAGCCGGGGGGGGGAGCTATTTATAGAAAGGCTGAACTTGGCTCTGCCGCCGGCAATTTTGCCGAGGGGAAATAACTCCTCAGCTCTGCCGCCGAGTTTTTGATGGGGAATATCGATCGGCGACACGATGGCGGAGATGGAAAGAATGGCCGGAGAAAGCTGCTGCAGAGGACCACAAGTGAAATGAGTTGTGTCGGGTCAAAGTAATTCCCGGCGCTGGTTCTCCTGCCTTGCTGGACCCCAGGGGCTGGATCCAGCCCCCTCCCTGGAAACAGGGCTGGGTTGCTGCTTGCCCCCCCCGCCATGGGATGCCCAAGCAAGCCCAGACCCGGTGCCACCCAGCCAGGTGCTGCTGGCCCTGTGCCTCAGTTTCCCCTTCTGCTGCATGGGTACAAGCAACACAGGGAGCTGTTGATACAGGAGCTCAGCTAAGCAAGAACCGCACCAGGAAAGTGATGCCTGCCCCTGCACGCCCAAAAATAAACCCTGAAAAACCAAGAAAGGACCTAAATAAAATTAAACGGAGCCGCCCTGTGATTAAGCCAGGGGAAAGCCCCAGCGGGGGTCCGCAGGCAGCCCGAGAGCCAGAGCTTCGCGGAGCCCTTGGGCTGCCTCTGAGGGTCTCCAAAGGGACCGAAGAAAAGCAAACGAAGGCCCTGAATCCCTAAACAGCGCTTTGTGGGATCAAACTACCCGCCAGAGCGGGGCCTGCCTCTCCCTAAAACACTCGGGCTCTCTCAGCACAGCAAATTTTAAAAAAAAAAAAAAAAAAAAAAAAAAAAAAAAAGGAAAGAAAAGGTGTTTCCTGGTAGGTGAGAATGAGTTTGCTTCTGGGAGGTAGGAATCACCTTTTCCTGGTAATTGTGAACAAAAAGCGTCATTTGCTAAATGCCTGCAAGGTGGTTAATTAGCGGAGAAGTGAGCATCTAGCAATTAAAAGGCGGTTTTCAAATGATGGGGGGTGGCAGGGTTGGGAAAGAAGAGAACCGGAGGATCGGAGGGAGTGCTGGGCTGCAGCATCCGCTGCTGCGCAGGGCCACGGAAAGGCTCGGCCCCGGCGGCAACCCCAGCTCCACACCCTCGGGAAAAAAAGAATAATAAAAAGCAGAGGTATGGCACGATTTCGGGGTTGGAGAAACCATCTCATGCGTAGTCCTTATGCTGCGGGGCTGCCCCCGTGCCTCAGTTTCCCCACCACCACCACCGACGGGTCTGGATGCTGCTCCCAACTGAAGATGATCTGCTTCGAGATATCCCCTTCCCCTCCCTGTGAGCGCCTCCAGCCTGGCTAATCCCCCTCCCAAGGCTCTTCCTTGGGGACATAGATGTCACATCCCCTCCCTCCTTGTCCTCAGCATTGCTGTTACGATGGCAGATGGATTCCAGCGGAACCCCAGCCCTCCGCACCGCCGGGGCCATCCCTATTCAAGGGGTTATTTGCTTCCCCTTTCTGCTCCGCCTCTCCAACCTCTGCAAATACGTCCAGCGCTTATTTTATATCGTTTTTCAGCTCGGTGACAAATATAGCGAAGAGCAGAAGGGCAACACCGACGATCTCTCCATTAACGGGCTTTTAATCCATTTAACACGGGCTGCGCAGGGCTGGTGCGGTGCCGGGTTTTTATCAGGCTGGAATGCACGGGTAAGTCAAACGCCTCACGGAAGTCAAAGTGCATTAAGTCAAGCTATCTTTATCAACCGACCTTGCGCTGTAATCATAATAATAAAAAAATAGCCTTGAGGTTGCTTGGCAAGAGCGGGCTCCAGTGTCGCTGTAGGTTGGAGGTGGCAATAAGCCCCCCCATCCTGCCTGCCATGGGGTGGAGAACCACGTGCCGTACCCTTGCCTTCATCCCACAATGGGCTCCTGTCATTCAGCCGCGTCAATTTAGCACATGGAGAGGATTTAAATACCCCTCTGGGGAGAAAGAAGCCTTGGAAAGAGTTTTCCTCTGGCCCCATGGACCAGGAGATCTGGGATGCTGGGAGAGGGCAGCATCCCTGAGAAGCCCAGGAGGGGACCAGACCCTCCTCATCCTCAAAGACCTACACGCTGGGGACAAAAGCGGGTGGCAGATGGGGATACTTTGGGTACAAGGGCTGGCAGGCGATGCTGGGGATGTCCTGCAAATCACATGGGTCAGGATGCGGTGCTGCCCGTTCGGGGTCTCCAGGGATGGGTAAGGGGGGTACCAGTGAGCACACGAGGGGGACCGTGGCTGCAGTGAGGGGTGATGGAGGGGCACTACCTTCCCTCCAGCCTCCCCAAGGAGGCCATTTCCTATGGAGGATTCCACAGCACCTGCCCATGAGTCACTGACTGCCCGTCCTGGTGAGTCACCGCACCCCCAGAGCCAGGAGGCTCTGACCTCCCGTGATGCACGAGCATCCCAAAAAAGCAACGGTACCATCCTCTCTCCCCCCCTCCATGAGCCGCTGGCCATGGCTCCCCAGAGGACCTCATCAACAATAAACCATCCCAACTGCCGGGATTCTCCTTCTCCGGGCTTCCCCAGCACAGAGAATGGCAGAGCAAGGAGAAGGGGAGGGATGAGAGAGAAGAGAAAGCAGCCTTGTCCTGTTGGATAAAGCCAAGAATGAGGAGTATTCAGACAGGAGACGGGACGCCTTCCCATCCCAGAGGGGTAAGGTTTCTGCTCTACCCTAAGAAAACACCACCAAAATGTTTTCTTCTGGGCAGTTTGGAAGCATTAAAATGATGAATAGATGCAGGATGCACCAGGGAAAGAGGAACGTTAAATCCCATACTCTCTCAGTCACATCTCTCTGGCATTCATCCCATCCCTAAAGCATCGCTGATACCCCGATGCCCTCAAATCCCCAGGGCAGAGGGAGGACTAGATCCCTTCTTTGTACCGGCTGTCTCGCCCCTGCCCTGGCCAAGCACCCCCAGCTCCCCGCAAGGACTTTTTTTCCTGGTTTTGACTTATTCATTTAGTTTTTCATAAACTCGGCGTGGGGTTTAAGCTCAGGCTGTCGGGAGCAGCGGGTGAGAGGCAGGAATTAGGGGGGAGGAAGGCACCAAAGCAGCGCTGCCTCAGATAGCATTCCCTATCTCATCATAATAATTTGAAGCAGAGAAAATTTGATGCCTGGAGGCTAATGATCTAAATGATCATTTTTCCCCCCTCCCTTCTTAAATATCCCACTTTAAGGAAACAAGTGTGCGTAATGAAATCAAACTGGTTCAGATGGCCCATTGATGCTGAGATGTAGCTGTTCACCTGCTGTGGGATTTGCTCCGAAGGGCTTCTCCAGGGCTGGGCAGCACAGCGCCAGATTTGGGAATCTCTGTTTCAGATGATCTCGACCGGTCTGGACCCCCTTTTTCATCTGAGAAATGGGGACAGGATCAATTTTTGACACTGATATGGGAAATATATATGATTGCTGTTTCCAAAGTGCTGGCACGGCTGGGTGCCTCCACGTGCTAAAGGATGCTCAACCTTTGTACCATGCAAGCAGTGCGTTGAAGACCATCAACATGCAGCCAACACCTACCTCTCAACCAGCTTTTGCTTCTTTCCTCCCTCACTGACCATCCATCCCTGGGATGTGACCTGGCTGGTGTGACCACCATGAGGATGGACACCCCAGTGATGCCCAGATCCTGCTCCTTGGTATGGCTGGGTGCCTCCACGTGCTAAAGGATGCTCAACCTTTGTACCATGCAAGCAGTGCGTTGAAGACCATCAACATGCAGCCAACACCTACCTCTCGACCAGCTTTTGGTTCTTTCCTCCCTTATTGAGCATCCATCCCTGGGATGTGACCTGGCTGGTGGGACCACCATGAGGATGGACACCCCAGTGACACCCAGATCCTGCTCCTTGGTCCATACGGTTCTTTTAAATGGTGCCACCTCCATCCAAGCTCAGGTTTGGAGGATCCTCATGGTAAGTGACATCGAGGCCCCCTTAGGAAGGACCTAGGACATCAATTCTGCTTGGTTTTGGGGTAAACGTGGAGGAAGCCCTCTACCCCAGAGCAAGGAGCAGCTCCTCCACGCGTTGGGTCTGGCAGTCGGGAGGGACCTCGCTCCTCGTGGGGGTAACATCTGCATCTCGCCATCTCCCTTGTTTATCAGCGAGTTTACTCTGGGAAATCTAATCACCATTTTGGAGTTAATCCTTCTAACAAACCCTTGCAAATCCCTTCATCCAGAAGTTTATTAATATTAGCTCCTCTCGAGCAGAAGTGAATTAAGCGCCTTTACCTCCTGTTTGGCTTTTTGTTCCTCTTCTCCTCGCTGCTGTTAACAGGAGCAATTCAATTAAGGAAGAAACGACTTCCCAATAAAAATCCTTCCTCACCGCCTCCCTCCTCCTTTCGCTCAAGGACTAATAATGTTTAATTGGGGAAATGAGCTCGGCTGGTGGTGCTGCTGGGGGCGAAGAGAAGCCCTGGGGAGCTCTGGGCATGGGGCAGAGGGGCTCGGCTTATCCTGGGGAAGGGAGACGCTTGGATGGGCACCCCCAGAACCCCATGAGTCCCTGGAGGAAGGTCTCCCAACCCCAAATCAGCTGTCTCAGTGCCCAGCTGATGCCATCCTGCTTGGGTCATGAAGAGGGGAACTCTTGAAGGCTGCATCAAACTGAGAGGGTGGAAGGCAAGCGATGTTCTCCAGCTGCCCAGTGTCTCACTGGTGCTCAACAAAGCCCTGAGATTTCCTCCATCTTGATGCAAAACCACATGAATTTCAGCAGGCACTGCCGCAGGTCCACCAGGACAAGGGTCTGAACCTGGCACCAGCTGAGCTGGCTGCGGTGGAGGGCTCAGGAACCACATCCAGCACTGTGCAACTGGGGAAAGGGGATAAAACCAGCAGCCAGACTTGAAAACAGGACAACAAGCTATGGGCGTAGCTTGCACCCCGCATGCAAAAGTACAAGCCCTCTCCAAGGTGGGGCTCCAAGGGGTCCAAGCCCCTCTCCAAGGGGTCTAAGCCTGCCTTTACTGACAACATCTCCAAGCATCATACCGCTGCAGGGACAGTCCCCACCGAGCAGCACTGGAAGAGGAAGCTCAGCCCACCCAGGGAGCAGTGTTACCCGTCAGCTCAGCTCCATCGCAAAGGCCACGGCATTTCCCGGCTGTCAGAAAGGATTTGTTCGGTGCTGCGCGCTCCCTCCTCCACCTCCTGCGGTGACAGAGCGGCTCTTCTCCTAAACCTGGGGTTAGCCTGGGAAAGGAGGTTGCACCTCTCTGCCCAGCCCAGGCTCCTTCTGTGGGCTTGTACCCATCTGCATCAGTGGTAGGAGGACATGATGGACCACAGATGCTCAGCCAGGAGCTGAGGTGCCACCTGCGAGGAGAAGACACATGTGAGCAAGGATAGGGAGCAGATCCAGGACACAGAAAACACATGAGCCTGGGAGAATTGGCTCAGGGAGGCACATTAAACACCAGGTCATCATCTCCCCAGACCTCCTGCTGAAGTTGGGGGGCAGCCAGACCCAGTGACCCCCCTCCCTTTGGGGTGCTCCACTTGCTGGCCAAGCTCTGCATCTGCCATCCCCACTCCAACTGAGACCTGAGAGGCCGTACCACACCTTCACAGGGACTGAAACTCTTTAATGATGAACTGATGTGAGAAAAAGTCATGGCATGGCCTGGGGTGACCTCTTGACATGCTCCAGTTGCATGTCACCCCAGGGTCTGCCCAGTGACCATCCCCATGCTTTCACCCATATTTTCCTACGGTTTTCCTTCCAAAATATCCACCTTTTCCAGCCCTCGAGGCCATAATGTCCTCCTGCCATGCCCAGGGATGCATTGTGTGGCATCCTCCTGCCATGCTTGCCAGTAAGGGAGGATGAGGGATGGGCACCCAGCTTCAATGGTGACCACGTTTCGGCACCAGGAGAAGCGCTACAGCTTGTGAAGGGCTCAGGAATCCCTTCGGGAAGAAAAGTGCTGCTAAAATGTCAGTGGCAGTTATTGCAATGGGAGAGAGAGGTTTGTTGGGCAGGGGATGGTTCAGATCAGGACTGATGCCTTTGGGTGTTTGACAAGAACGTTTCAAGGCAAGCAAAGCTCTGGTCCCAATCTCGGGGCTGGTGGCCCTGCACCCTTCCTGGGTGGACTTTGGGCTGGTAGAGGGACAGAGATGGTACCGCCAGCAGGGAAAGGACTGTGGGATGCTCTGGAAATGGTCACATCACCTGGACTGACCTATCTTTAGGCAGGAAGGCAGGCAGAGCTGCACAGCTCGACCTCCAGCTTAGTCTTGTTGACCAGGGACCACGCCTCCTCTCGAAGCTGCTGGTAAGCCTCCAAGACAGGGCTGCCAGAAGGGCAGAGCTGCTTTTAAAAGAAGATTTCCATGAAGCAAAAGCGGATTGAGCATACCAGCAGTGAAAACAGTTTCATTTCCCCTCTCTACTTCTTTAGATCTCCCAGGAGACACATTCACAGCGGTCACATCACCACCAGGACCTCCATCTGGGTCTCCTCCAGACCCATGTTCCTTCCAGACTATTAAGTTTGGACCCCAGAGTTACCCCCATGCAGGAGGGTCCCATCTTTATCCCAGCAAGGTGGTTGCATCCAGCCCATGCCCCCAGCAAGTCGGGTCTCACCTTAGCATGGTCGAGGTGATGGAACAGCAAGTGTGCTCACCCAGGTATGTCTGCATGGGGGTCATCACCTGAAGAACAGCAAAAGCTTGAGACTAATACATCAACAAGCATACGATGACATCCTTGGGGCGATGGGAAAGGAAATATCCCCTCCTGAGGCTAAAAACAGAAAAAAGCCCCAGGTACGAAGCTCTCTGCATCAACATTTTCTTCTCCTGTGCAAGGAGAAGACACCAAGCCACTCCACAGGGGCTGTAATATGGCTAACAGCCCCTCTTTGCCCCTCCTTGGGCTTCACTGAAGGGCTGGCTGCTCATTAGTGAGTGGCACTAATTAAGAGGAATGAACCTAATTTGCAAGAGCAGAGTGAACAGCCTCCACCGGCGAGAAGCTTTGCAGGGGATTATTTGGCCACTAGACCATGTTGAGGGCAATAAATGCTGGACACAAGCGTGTCCCAGCTGGGATGAAACAGATGAAGAAGGCATTTGCAGTCCCAGATCACAGAAGCTTCAGCAGAAATCAGAATTATTTTGTTTTTAATGACACCGTCACAGAAAAGCACAGTTGAAAGGATATCCAAACCTTGACGTGCCTGCCTTTGATTTCTTCAAAACAAAATGAGGTTTCCACAAATAAATTAATTTCTTTTAAACAAGGAGTTTCTTGTCAGGTCCTCTGACACCTGCTGACCCAAAATGGAAACTTTAAAAAATATTCCCCCCCCCCCCCCCCCAAAAAAAAAAAGATTGAGTTCACATTGACCCAAATTCAGAGCTTTTTTATTATTAGTTTTGACTCTGGACAGAGAATAGAAGAAGCAGCCGCTCTCCCATCACCAGGGGACACCCAACCGATGTGAGCAAGCATTACGAGAACAGGAACTTTATAAAACGTCCAGGTGGGATCAGCAATTCCTGCCTCCAAAGGAGGCCAAGACGAGAGGTGGAGGCTTGCAAGCAGCAAGTCAAGAGCACGGAGATGCTCTTCCTATGTTTAAAAACTCATTTCTGGCTTTTAGCCTGTCCTGGCGCAGAGCTGCTGGAGGCCATATCCAGATGATGTTGCTTAAAAGCCCCTCAAAACATCTCCACAAGGTGGTGAAGCCCATTTTGTCCTCCAGAGCATCCTGCAGCAAGGAGTCCCATGAGTGAACGTCCCATTGCAATGAGATGGCATGGAAAAAAAAATTAGGTGATTTGGGGTTTTTAATTGATTAAAAGACATTAACCAAGTTCTGTAGGACGAGCTTGGCCTTGGACCTGCCGGTGAGCTTGGCAAGACCTGGCTGGCAGATGCAAACGAACGAGAAGAGAGCTGAGCCACCAGCAGTTCCTTGAAGCTCTAGATTTCACCTTTAATGTATTTCAGCACATGATTCAAGCACATTATCTGCATGAAATGCTGCATTAGCATCAAAATGAGGGGAGTTCTGTTCAATATATTAAAGTGTCTCTGATGGGTTTGAAGGTAGCTTAGCGCAAGAGAGGCATTAAGGAAGTAAATGCCACATTTGTATTCAAAAGAGCTTTCTTTTTCTTTTTTTTTTTTTCATTTAAAGCCGTTGATCTAAGAAGTGGTGTTTAAGACGGGCTTATAAAAGCAAGAGCGCATCTTTGCTACCAGACAAAAAAAGCCGTGTTTATGGCAAATGGTAAAGGAAAGCAAATAGCCCATTTCAAAAATATATTTCTTCGGGGTTTTGGCACATCTGCTGGAGGAGCGGAGGGCTGGCAGGGACAGGGCTTTCGGGTGGCATCACCACCGAGAGCCATTTTCTTCCCCAATAGCTCCCCTCATGCCTTTTTTCAGTTCGAGCCTGGAATTAGAAATGCTTTTTTTTCCAGGCTGGCCACCCCCACCATCCTTTTTCCTGGGGGACCCAAAAAAAAAACCCAACCTAAAAAACCCATTTATTGACCCAACCACCTGGCAAATGACCAGTTTGCCTTTTTCTGCTAAATTTCAAGCAAAAAAATAAAAAATATGGCCTGTTTAGGTATTCTTTCTTTTTTTTTTTTTTTTTTTAATAGTAGAATGGCTTTTTGCTTGACATAACAGATTCAAACTTCATTTGGACATCAAAAGTTGAAGTCCTGTCAAAGGAAACAGCACCAATGTATGCACTGGGACAATTCCGATGGTCTTGTTCACCAAGAATTTTTTTAAAAAATGATAATTCTCCTTCAGAATATTCTTTATCTTGAAATTGCCACTTCACTAGAAAAAGTCTATTTTTTACCCAGCTTTGAGAAAAGCAGGTTTTGCCCCCCCCCAAAAAAAGTCAGACTTCACACCGCAGTCCTGTAGACCATGATTTATTTTTACTTGCTCTTTTAATACCGGATGAGGAACATTTTAGCTAAAAACACCAGGATTTCTGCTGAGTTCGGGGGATCAAACCGGTTTAGTTTCATTATCTGAAGAAAACAGAAACTGTGTTGAAAGCTCAGGGCGAGCATTAACTGGCTTCATCCATCTTTGCCACCTCTGAGGGCAATTAATAGTCCCTTGTCTTTCCAAATGGAGAAAGCGAGGGGTTAAATTAATTGCTTCTGACCACTTAATGAGTCAGGGAGAGACCCTGGGAAGCGTGGCTCACTGCTGCCTGCAAATCAGCCAGGGGGAAAAAAAAATATACTTTTCTTGGCTGAGGTGCATCACTTATGGAAATATTTATACTTTGGGGCTGGCACGTGTGTTGTCACCCCCCAGACATGGGGCTGTGGGAGGTCATTACCCTGTGAAATTCAGCCATGAGTGGCTTCCCCAGCCATTGGGGGGGATGAAATAAATCAGAATATTCATTCCAAGGGGAGCTGCGAAGCAGCACACTGGGGGAAAACTGCTTTCTCACAGGCACTGGGAAATTTTGAGGCTGTCCAGCACTGAGGGCAACCAACCCTGGATACACACCAGGACCTCCCATGACCATGCTGCCAACCTGTCACCTATGTCATCCCTCCCTGGAGAGCCACGCCAAGAGGAAGACACACCAAGGAAAAGCTGGACATCTTGCAAGTCTTAATAAATTAACATCCCCTTCCTGCCAACGGCACTAAATCACAGCCCAGAGGATGGTTGTGTTTAATCACTCAGCCTCCAGCCTTCCTCCCTCCCTGCATGATGGTCTTCCTCCATCACCCCACAAGGCAAAACTGGGCATCTTGGGGACATCTCAGTGCTCCCCATTTTTTCCACCCAGCTCCCCCAAACACAAACTGTCCCAGAGGACACCCAGCCCCTGAAGCACCCCCAACCCACCCCTGAGGATGGGGCCGTTGGCTAGGAGAACATCTCCCAGTTTGGGGGCCAGACGCTGCTCCCACCCAGGTATCTCCTCCTGCCAACTTTCCTTCCCATCACAGCTCGTTTTCTCCCTCCTGCCCGCAGCAGGTTGTCATGTCAGAGAAGAAGGGAAGGAAACAATGAGGAGGAAATTGATAAGCATGGCTTGAAACCCAGAGAAAGGGAACATTTGCCTGGAAGAAGCTGTGATTAGATCCGTGTGTGTGTGTGTGTGTGTGTCCTTTGCCAGTGCTCCTAAAAATAGCGCTTGGCTGCACAGACTGTCACACGCATGCAGACATGCTCTCGCTGAAGCTATATTTACCAGTCTCGGAGACAGCCACATTCCCATACATGAGCCGTACATCCCCCCTCAGGGCTGGCACGCAGGGTTCACGCAGCCAGGAAGGGACCACAGCAGTGGTATGGGACTTCCCTAAGCATCCCTGGGACCTTGGGGGCACAGAGAGAAATGGGGTGGGGAGAACAGTAATGGGGAAATTCATTTGTGGAAGGTCCTTGAGACCATCTTGAAAAACAAAGAGCTTGATTTAGACACATGCCCATGGGAAAAACATCACAGAGGCCATCCAGATGGCCAGCACTCTCCTGGTCCTACTCCTCTGCGTAGCTCCCAACGCAGCAGCTGTCAAAAGAGGTACTTATCCCCCAACCCATCGTCCCATCTCTCTCCAAAAGCAAGCACTCATGGCCAAGTCCTCCAAGCCTGATATCTGGACAGCACAAATATCTACAGCCATGGGCTGAAGAAGGTTCACAGTGAGCTCCGGCGTTTCTCCAATTCATGAGACCTCTTCTTACTGCCATCAGACATGATGCTGCATTTGCGGGTCTGGGCGTGAATAGATTTGGAAGGAGGAAGGTCCCACAGCTGCTTATTGGAGAAAGAAAAACTGGAGCATGACCTACATCGCCTGCTGGAAACCAGCTCCTCCACCCCCCACCACGCTCGTTAGCCTCGTGATAAAGCGGGGAGTGTTTAAAGGGACAAAATTGAGGCATTTTAGTCATATTCATGAGATTTCTGAAGAGGATATTTGAAGACCGAGGTATTATTATCTACATATGTCTTCACAGAGGTTGCGTGCAATTAGCATTATTCAGAGATATGCAATTAGCATTATCCAGAGATATGTATTTCGGGTGAGAAAATAATTGTTTTTCCTCCCAGAGAAGTTGTTTTGTGCACAGTTTTCTCAGCTCTGAGCATTTGGGTCCAATTGGAAATTGGAAAATTGCCATTTGCCCCAGCTTGCCCCTGGAAGCGGAGCAGGCAGCAGCAGAGGATAGTTCTGCGACTTTTGTTTAATCAGTGAATTTTGGATGAGCTCGAGGTGTCTGTAGATCCAACAGGCACCTACACAACAAACTGGCCCAACGCCACCTGCAGCATCACTCCCTAGTGGCCGATGCCATGTCCTCAGCAGCTCCACTCCCCTATCCTGCCTGGAGCAGGGCATCCGCCCCCATCCTCTGCCATCCCCAGGAAAATGAGTCTCATCTCCAGACCAAGGACCCGAATCATGGCTTTGGTTGCAAACCTTCCCTTCTGATGCCTGGGGGTGATGCTTGGATGGACCCAAGCTGCAGAAGGCTTCCTATGGGGGGAGCAGGGGACAGCATCTCCGAGGGGGTGGCACATGGGTCCCCATTTTCATGGTCTTTTGGCAAAACAAAATGATCTTTCCCTGCATGGAGAGCAGCAGATGAACTTCTGGGACTTGTCTTCATTTCTCAACTCGCATATCCTCTGTTTAATCAGCTAGTCGTAATATCACCTTGCAAAATGTCATTAACAGAGGGTGAGAGGTGAGCTCCATCCCGTTATTGAAATGCAGAAGCGCAGGGTGCTTTGCTCCGAGCGTGCGGGTTTGGGCGTCTGGGCACACAGAGAGCATTTGTGCTCACCAACCTCAGAGCACAGCATCGAAAGCAGCAGAAGAGACTCTCCAACGGGGAAAGATCGATCAGGTTGAGTGTACTAACAGCAACCGGTTTCGATAGCGAGCTGTAGCACCCTAAGTCATGTCAATAAGCACTGAAGAAACAGCTTTGATTTCACTTGGTGAAGGTTTGAGCTACATATGAGAAGGCATTTTGTAAATTAGGAATTTGAGGGTCATTTAGTGCGGCCAACTCCATAAATCCAGTCCTTTCCTCTGCCCCCTCCAGCTTTAAGTTTAAAAGCCCAGGCGAGGGCAAGGTCTAGACCTACCCAGACACTCTCAGCCACCTGCAGGAGTTGTCCTCATCCCGAGGACTCCAATCATTTGCTCACAGCCATGCTGCAAACACCACTCGTCTGGCTCCAAGTAGTTTCTTTCTCCATCGCTGACAATTTGATCACCACATCCGTAGGGTCCTTTGAACTCAATCCAGCTGGTCTCTGGAGATGCTGATGCTCTGAGGAACAGACTAAACCCAGCAAGTGAGGTTTCACTGAGCTCTTTAGGCAAGATGAAGGGTGTTGGGTGCCCTAAGGGTTACTTAAAACTTCCTGAAGACACCCTTTGTTTGGACATAGCAGAGTACCTTGACTTCTCAGGTGACTTGACTTGAGATGGCAATGTGGAACACAGCCCAGGAGCCCCCTCCCTCATCGTCTTGCAATTCTGTAAGAGAACTCATTCCCAAATCCTCCCCCCATCCTCCTGGGAGGCAGGTTAACCTGACAACACAGCACAGAAACCACACCACAAGGGTAGACACGGGCTGATGGTCAAGCCAAGAGCAGATCCCAATGCCCTGACTCTACCATGGACCCCAAGGACAGCAGCACACCACTGTACACCTGACCCAGCCTCTCAACTCAGAAGGACCACCAGGACCACCACAAGGTCCTCCTGCTTCTTTCAGAAAGAACCCAGCCTTGCAAAAACACATCATTTATCACCAACGGCACTTGCTCCAGGGTGTCCCATGCCAGGTGGCTCCACGCTGTGCCAGTCCCCAGTGTCACTTCTTGTTCTCCCTTGCTGCAGCCAAGGACCTTCACAAATAACACTCCACTCCAATCTGTTTGAACAAGCTGGCCTCCCTGATGCCATCAGGGAGGGTGGCAGATGGGAAAGGGTTGAGGAGCTGCATGGAAAACACCTGCCCATTGCCCAGAAATGCAGACAGGCTGCCTGGGTGCTCTAAAAATACCTGAAATCAGGAAATCTGACGTTAGATCTATCAGTGGTGCAGCCAGCATCAGCTTCCAAAACATCACAGCGAAGAGGCGCAACCCTGAGGGAGGTTCCAAAGACATGAGGTAGGGGCATGAAGACTTTCCAAGGGCTGATGGGCCGGGGATGAGGGGTTGGTTGCAGTTGATGGAGGCCAATCAAGCACCAGGAAGAGCTCACCTAGGCTGGAAGAGCGTCACTCGTAGGCAGCTCCACTGGGCAGGCGCTTGCTTGGCGGCACGCAGATGTCTCCGCATCTGTCCGCGGGGCTGTTAAACCCCTTCATTTCCCCAGCAAGAACACCACTTAAGCGCAAGCTACAGCAAAGCCACAAGTGGGCTCTGGAGCTAATGCACAAATTATATTTCAAAAGCACTTCTCCCCAGCGCCGGCTCTGCAATACAAGGAAATTGCTGTAATAAAAAGCCATCCTCTGAAGACGCGAAAGGCGGTGAGGGGGGCAGGAGGGAGCGGGGACCTCGCGGCGAGGCCAGCAGCAGGGCAACCCTTTGGGATGGGATTACGCAGCATCCCTCACCTCCGAGTTATGAGGTGATGCTCCCCCAGGCACCCAGCCAGGCACAGGGCTTTCCCAGCACAATTGCTGAGACACGAAGATGCAAAACTCTGGATGGGAAGGAGCCAAGGGTGAGGAATCCATGCTATAAAAAAAAAAAAAAACACACGCAAAAAAACCACAAACCACAGGATGCAGGTCCTGTTCCTCTGCCAAAAACCTCTGGGGAGGGCTCTGGGGTGGCATAGGGATCACAGTTTCCTCTTCAGCATCTTTCTGTTGTGGGCTTTCTAAATCTGAGGGTAAGCACCTGGTGATGCAGGTCATCCTTAAGGCTCTATACTCACAAGACAGAGCATCTGCAATCAGTGGCAAACCAGCACCAAGCCCAGACTCACGGAATCGAAGAGGAGAAACCTGCTGCTGGGCCCTTCAAGCTGAACCCAAGCGCTCCAAAGCAGAGCTGTCCCGATAAGTCATTTATAAATGAGCAATAGGAAAATTATTCACGCAGATTATTAAAAGAGTAATTTCCAAGAGCACAGTGCACTGCTTATAACACTCAGCACCCACTTTTCACAACAAGCTGCAAAAACTGCTTGAAACAAGCTGCTTCCAGCCAGGAGCCTGAGACCAGAAGGTGCAGGAGGAGACACCTCAACCACTTGCCCTTGCGTGGCCGTGATGCCTCACTGCTGACCACCATGCCCAGCCACAGCAGATGCAAAGCACCATGGCCCTTATACATCCTCATCTGGACCACCATCACCCCAGCAGAGCCAGCCCTGGGGAGAACCTGGAGAGGAAACCAAGCTGGGGAACCACTAATGCCAACATGCACCCCAGGTTGGCACCTACAAAGGTCATTTTGCAGGCTAGGGGTAATCAAGGGGCTTCAGGGACCTGCCACCCATGCTGATGACACCCCTCTCCTCACCAGCTGGTTACAGGCTACAATTTGTCATCATTGGCAAAAAAAGAAAAACAACCACAACCCCAACTTCTGAAAACCTACTAGTGCTCAGGAGAGGCTCACTCTGCAGCTCCTCCCCAAGCCAGGCTTGAAGCATCAGTTTCTCACCCACAATTCAATAAGATCAGGCTGATTCTCATTTGGGCCATCAGCCCAGATGTGGACACATCGGTGTACGAAGCATCAGGACAATCATTAGCTGGGTAGAAGTGAGAGCATCCCCCCAAAAAAAAAGTAGGTCCGGAGCTGGCTGCCAACCAGCCCCAACCATCCACCCACTCAGGGTTGGGGGATAAGCTGCAGGAGCCCCCACACCAGCTGCAAAAGCCCCATATTCACTTTATTTTGTGCCCACGTGCCACGCTCTGCTCTGTGCACAGGAGCCACAGCTGTCAGAGGCTAAAAGCAGCTCCCTGCCCTGAGGAGCCCCTGCTCTTCTTCTCTACCCTGCTCTCAGCTCCCGTTGCTGTGCAACCCCTCTGGTTTGGGGATTGCTCTGCAATCACAGCTGACAGTTGGAGAGGTGTTGGGAGGATTGCAGAAGGCAGCAGCGGCAGCTCTCCTGCTCCCGGCACCTTCCAAGGAGCCCCAACCTCTTCTGTTGCCCCCACAACGCGTGGGGTCCCTCCAACCCATCCTTGCAGCGTTCAGAGACTGTGCTGGGATCCTCATCCCTGGAGCCAAAAAAAGCCTGGAAAACATGACACGGATGAACTCTGAGGATGCAGGACACAAACAACCCAACATTTCAGCAAAGTCTCCTAAGACAAGAGGTGGAGGAGACCAACTCAGCCAGAGCTTGGCAGAGCAGAGCTGCCCAGCTGTCAGAACAACCGAAGACCCCTCTGAAGGCAAACCCATCCTCTGCTCAGCCCCACAGGGTGCAGGATCAGCCCTTTGCCCCATGGGTTAAGGCAGGGCAAGTAGGAGAACCCAGATAAATGCCAGAGGACTTGACGCATGGGGAAATCACTGGTGAAGAGAGCCACCGGGGGCAACCAGGTCCTGCAAAAAGTAATGCCCACTTTTACTGCAAAAGTATCTGGGAAGCGACTTGTCTGCCTCCAATAAAAGCCCAGGGCACAAAAAAAAAATGAGAATGTTTTCATGGAAGATGGAAAATGCAAAGCTGCTTTAATTTTGTGGTGGATCCTCTACCCAGCTCATGCTTCCAAACTCATTAGCTGCTGTCCGATTCTTGCCTGACAGCAGGATCGCTAATTTTGTGCATCCCAAAATAATATTTGCCGAGCAGCACTCCTCACTATGATTAAAACAATATCGGGCACTAAAAATATACAGCTCCTGGGGGAATCCTGTCTGCCCAAGACAACAAACTATTTAAGACACATCAAGGAGGAGCTTCTTTCCAATTAAAGGCAAAGCGGGTCCGTGCTCTGTGATGGGGAGCTCAGGAGGGATGAAGGCAACAAGGCGAAAACAGAGGATGAGGGAGGGACAACAAGGGGCGGAAGAGGTTGTTTCAAGCACGAGATACCTGTGATGGGAGCGCCAGGGCTGGAGAAGTGGACACCTAACAGCCATGAAGCCTGACGTCTGGAGATGACCCCAGGTGTCATCTTGGTACCCTCCTGTCTGCAGGAGTTCCCATCCCTGGTGGTTAAATCCTCTTCCCAAATAGGTCACGCTACTAATATCTCCTGCCAACTAACGGACAAAATATCTACGTGTAAGTGGTTCATTATTCAGCCAGCCACCATGGCCAGATACAATTCGTCAAGGCAAATATTTGCATTTTTATCCCATCAACTAGCAAATGAATTATCAGGCAATACCCATTCCCAGCCCTCAGAAGCGAGGAAGCGTCCCCGAGAGCATCTCTCCATTTCAGTGGCTTTACGCGTTTGCCGATCCGTCCATCCTCTGTACATTTTCTCCCTATTTCCAACCTAAATATATTCCCCATTGGGTTTTCCCCATTTGTTCGTGTGCCAGTATTGACTTTTAGCTTAACCTCTCCCCCATCCCCAGGTCCTCTTCCCACCGAGAGCATTGCCCAACGCCTGTGGGCTGCACAACCTCCCAGGAGCCCATGTTGCATTTCTGGGCCAGTGCAACCGAAGAACTGCAGAGCCCCATGCCCCTCCCCAGCTAAATAATTAATAATCGCTTCTCTGATCCTGCGATTAGCATGGCCGGCAGCCAAGGTTGCACCACAGAGGGCTTCCTGGTGGAGATCGGCCTCTGATAGATGACCCATCACCCTCGACAGTCCAGACGAGGGCAAGGACCTTCTCGGTAGATCCTGGGTGAGTCCCTGCAGAGCAGCCCCCACGGTGAGCGGTGGTTTTGAACTCTGTGTGCACGCCGCTCCCTTTGATCTCCCCTTCATTAGTCTTTCTCCTTTGCTTTCCAAAGTAATTAATACTTCTCTGATCAAAAGCCCCAGCACAAGGAGAGCTTTAACAACTCTTGTTTCACCGCATGTTGCCATTAAAGGAGGGCTCGGGCAGAGGGGAGGAATGAGACCTCATTTGGAGCCTCAAAACCACAGCAGTTTCCCCTCCCTCTGCCCCATTCCCAGGGTCTCACCTCCAGGGCCATCAGCAGAGTCAGAGCATACCGTGTACCACTTCTTCCCAGCACCCAGCCACCCAAACACAGGTTCTCCAGAGGGCTCAGGACCTACATGATGGCTGCTTGGGTTCTGGTCCAACACCCACCTAACCCATCAGCAGCACCCAGAGGAGGAAAGGACCAGGACAAGCACACGGCTGTTTTCCCCCAGCACCTTCCCAGTACCCAGGTGATGTCACCTCACTCCTGAGCCAGGAGGACCATGTCCTACATAACCCTCGCTGGATTTCCACATCCTCCGACCTACCCCAATTCATATCACTCAGCATCAAACTCCAGCCCAAGCTTTGAGCAACATCAATCCTCTCCTGAAACCCTTATAACTTAATCAACAGCCTTGCTGCTTGGCTACTTGACCCACAATCAGCTAATCCAAGAGCTACATGATCAACCCCCCCCAGTTTATCCTCTGGGTGTCACAAACCCCCAGCAGATATCCCATAAGGTCTTAACCAGCTCATGGGGTTGTGGAGAGGAGCCACGGTTGCTGAGATGAGGAGGAATGGTACAGGGCAGGAGGTGGTTTCTGAGATGATTGAAAGTACTGGGCACCCACAAAGCCCAGCTTGGTTCCTGCATCCCAGTGCTGACCCTCTATGGATTGTTAGCTGCTGCTTGCAAGGGCCACAAAGCATCACATGTCTCTTCTCTTGCCCTTGTGCCTCTCACTGACCAAAAACACCCACCCAGGAGAAGCCAAGAGCCAAGCTGCAGCCCAGCACACCAGGAGGAAGGTGTTCATCCAACCTCCAGCCTTTACCGTGCAGCCAAGGGTCTCCAGAGCCCCAGCTCTTCCCTGCACGGGGCAAAACAATGTTTCCCCAGGCAAGCAGGGGGAAGGAGATGCTGCTCTTACATTTTTCCTCCGTCAGCAAGCCATTTTCAATTTTGCTGAGAGGAAAAGAAAACAAAACCACTATCCAAAGCACGTTCAGCCCTAGCCAGATACATCTTCCCCCCCGAGACATCTGAATTTTGATAAGAGCATGCTGCCCACACGCAGCATCCTTCTCCCCTCCTGCTTCCCCTGCAACTCAAAGACAAAAGGCAACCAAAGATATATTTTTTTGACATCAAGGGTTGCTTTTAGGGCTTTGCTAACCCGTTCGTCTCCCAACCTTTGCATCAGCTGGGACAGCAGCACACCCCACGTGGGGAGGCACCGACACGGGAGCCGAGGTCGTTACACCCAGGTGACATTACCCAGCAGGCACATCCAAGGGGTTGGCTTTGCTCCCTGGCACCGTCAGCCTGGCCAGACCTTGCAAAGTCACATAAGGTGACTTTTTTTTTCCAAAGAATTTAACTCGCCCTGATTAAAAGACGGCTAAAAATCCTCCTGTCCATATGCATCCCTGCTGGGAAACACTGTTCTGGGAGAACGGGCTGGTTTGAACCGGTGTTTATTAGCGGGAAGGAAAGGGAACAAGCTCTTTCCCAAGGTAGGAACTCTACGAGAAGGTTCCTTTGAAGAGGCATTTGGTTGGGCTCTGTTTTTTTTTATTTTGTGCTGGAGCAGGCACGACAAGACGTGTCTGTTCAAAGGCAAAAGGAGAACACAACGCTCTGCTCCGCTCGGACAACCCCAACCGCCCCCCCCGTTACCACGGTTCAGCTTTCCTCTCGCTGAAAAAAAATCAGCTTTTTATTCCACCTGCTAAGGACAAGGAAAGTGAGCAGCTGAACGCCCCGCGATGCTGAGCCCTGGCAGCCCTCAGGCATTTTGGGAACAAGCCTTTACCCCCCAAAACATGGATTTTTTTATTTTATTTTATTTTTTTCCTCATTTTCCCCCTCTCCTTTTCATCCTTGCAGCCAGCAGGAGGATGCATGCTTCAGGGTAAAGAGCAGAGAAAAGCCTGAAGCTTTCTGGGTCAGGGAAGCTACAAAAAAATCCCCAAAACTCATTTCAAGATGTTTTTGCAACCTTCCCCCTGCCTAGAGCTGCAGTTGCAGACACAAATCACAGCCTCCCCACTCGGGCAGGCCAGCAACTGGAAAATGTGGCTTAGGAGCAAAGGTTTTATTTGCCTTGCCTTAATCTTGGGCTGATGACATAAGAGGGTGGGAATGGGGATGGGGGGGATCTTCCACCTTGAGGGTGTCTCCTGGGGACCTGCCTGCCCAGCTCTGGGAGGTCCTGTGGCTGGAGGAGGTGGTCAGGAGGGTTGGTCCTTATATGTAGCACAGGGAAGGAGCAAATTCAAAGAGCTATAGGAGATGCAGTGCTCATGCTAAGGACTGGGGAACCCATAAATGCAAAAAAAACCCCCATAAATGCAAAAAAAAAAAACCAAACAAAAAACCCAAAGCATGGAAAAAAAATAATAGAGCAGCAGAGGGGACACTCGGTGCATTCTGCAGCCCAGGGCAATCTGGTCCTGCTCCCACCACTGCTCATCCCAGCTTCATCCTCCAGCAATACAAGGACCAGGGACCACAAACACAACCCAGCAGCCAGAACCTGCACTCAGCCCTTTTTGCAAGTGCAGGATTGGGGCAACAGGGTTGGGTTTGGTTTTTTTTTTTTGGTCTGGTTGTCTGTTCTTGCATCCCTCAAGATGTCACACCATAGTTCAGATCCCAGCCCATACCACACTCTGGCGGCTCCCCTCTTACCTAAGCTCAAGCTGCCAGCAGTAAATGTCTTGTACTACTAAAAACCAGTCTAATATCACTTAAGGATAACTCAAAGTTACTCTCAGCTTCTTCACCAGTGAGGGAATGTGCCCTCTCGAAGCCCAGCATAGCTGTCCCCATGCAGGGCAGCCTGTTTGGCGTCTGTCCCAGGCAAACCACAGCCTGCAGCAGGCTGGAAAAATTCATCCAGCTCTGAACACCATCAGGAAGCATTAAAAAAAAAAAAAAAAAGGACAGATTTAATGTCTCTGGACAGGGAAAAACCTGTAAAATTTTATGGTTTTATGTACCCAGCAGCAGAAGCTGGGAAATATTAAAACAAACAGACTGAGCACAGGACATTAGGAAACATTTTTACGGGCTCGTTTTATTGCAATCCCTCCCCTTCCCAGTCCAGAACACTTATTTCTCACTGTCCCACCATACCTTCCCCAAAGGGACCTCAGGATAAATCTCCCATACGGGATGCGCAGAGACAGGGATACAGGCTCGGGGAATTACCATCAGAGGAGTCGGGGCTGAAGGTACAAAGTTATGGAGGTTGTGGGCTTTGGGAATATTCCCCCCCCCCCCCCC
>VUYV01000008.1:1859155-1910091 GCA_008711295.1 Anarhynchus alexandrinus | reverse complement strand
CTCTTCCGACCTCCAGGGGAGAGGGCGCAGCCTTGGCTGGTCACCTTTTATAAAGGGTGAAACAGGTTCTAAAAATACCCTTTTTTTTTTTTTTGTAACAGAAACAAGGGAGCTGGAGAGGAGAGGGGCAAGAGAAAAAATTCCAGTTTGCTTTTCCCGATGCATTTCCTCACCCCTGAGCTTGCTGGAGGACACTGCTGGGGACAACCAGCCCTATTTCTCTTTCCCAGAGCCCATCCCAAACATTCTTATTTTGGGATACATCACCAGAGCAGAGGGGATTGATCATTTTTGGATAGCAGGGAAGACCAGGACTACCCCTTTCTTGGGGGACCTCTTCCCAGGGCACATCTTCCTTGAGCAGGGATGAGCATCCTGCATCCAGAGCTATTGCAGGGGGAAGAGATGGGCAAGGACAAGGCCCAGGAGACATCTCGCAAGCTTTAGCCTTTAGACATGCAGCACCAGCAGGAAGGGCAGTATGTCCTCTGGGCTCATCCACTGCCTCTGAGCTCCCATCTCTCCCCATCACCCCCCCACTTCTTTGCATGAAACCAGTTTGAGGGGTCTCAGCCTCAAAACCATGGGGTAAGGGCTTGGGAGGTTTTGTGGGACATCTCCAAGCTGTTGGATTTGCAAAGGAACTGTACACTCATATTCTGGGTGCACCAGGGAGCACACAAAGGTTGCTGGATGAGCCCTGGTCCCAGCATCGGGGTCCGACAAGAGGCTGTGGTGCTGCTCCTGATCCCACAGCCTCAGCGTCACTGAGGTTTCCCTACTGGGCAGATGGGATGAACCTCCAAAACAAAACCAGCCCTCCTGCCCAGTTCTCAGCACCTCCTCTACCTTCCCGCAGCCATGGTGGGAGGGGAAACAGATAGGGGAGCAAGGAAAGAACACCCCAGGGAGATAGCAAACCACAGCCAAAGCCAACTGTAAGCACCCTCAGGCCTCCAAACTCCAGACAGTACCCATATCCCATGGAAGGACCAGTGTCCCATTTTAAGTCCAGGTTGCCACCCCCCTCCAGGAGATGCAATGAGAACAAGGACCTTTGCTTTGAGGAGGGGATATCACACCAAGATGCAGGACCCACCCATAGTCCCTGGGGGTTTTGAGGGTGCTGTGCACCTCACACACAACAGAAAGCCACCCAACCACAGCTTCAAAGCCCCAACACAAGCTGATATCCCAGCCTAGAGCTCACAGGACTGTTCCAGGGCACCAGCAGGTTGCTCCACACACAAGGGTTAATTTTGTCCAACTTTCAGCCCAGGGAGAACTGGTGCTTTGCTTTTGCTGTGCAGAAGCAGAGCAGATACACTGCTGTCGGGGCAGGGAGAGCATCCCCCAGATGTACCAGCAGCACCGAAACCCTGCAGTGCACCAACAGCTCATCACCCCCAGAGCTGAAACTCAGCCACAACCCAAACTCAAGGTGATCCAAGCACAGGCACACGTGTGCAATTTTACACACACCCCCCAACCACGAGCGAGAGCTCCGAGGCTCCAGCGACACGTCCCCACCTCACCCAAACACACAGCACCCTCCCTCACTCCTGCCCACGCGCCTGCAAAGCTGTTTCAACAAACCATCCTATTTTGCCTGTGATCTTTAAGGGAAGCAATATATATATATATATTTATTGCAAGTTGCTTCTATACTTAAGCACTTGGCTCTTACCGAAGAGAGGGAGCAGATAGTGATGGGTAATCCAAGCCTTGTAGCAAACGTGTCTTTCACTCAAAGTTTGAACTAAAGCGATGCCTTCTAAAGTTTCAGGCACCGGCACACGCATCTCGCCATCATCTCTGAAGAAAAGAAGGTTTCAGGAAAATTCGTCTAATCCTTTCCAAGTCATGAAGGTTTAAATCCGTTGGCATTTTCAGCAAGTGTATTCCAGCTCACAAGGAGGAACAGATCCTCTCTAAGTACAACGAGAAGAGCAGAGTCGTGCATGCATGGGGTTAGGAGCAGTTTTGCACAGCGCCCTATCCACATCCCATCCCTTACGGGACCTTTCAGGGAGAAAAAAAAAAAAAAAATCATTTGCAGCATTATTTATGTCTATTTTCCCCAAAGCTCAGAAGCAGCCAGCTGTATTTTGTTCAGCCTGTCCCAAAAGGCTCCTAACAAAAGAGGAGACCGAAGCTGGAACATGCGCCAGCTGATTTTGAAAGCTATGAATGACTGCGGCAAGGAAGCAGCTGGGAAGTCCCCAGGCAGACGCAGCCCACCCGCATGCCCCATGCCCTGCAGGCTCCCCCAGTTCTTCTTGGAGGGGCTCAAAATGGGGGAAGGAGAAGGAGAAGCAGCCACACGTTCTGGTGGGCTCTCAGCGTCGTCTAGACCTGCTCATCCAGCTCCCTGCCCTAGCGTCTCCTCCGCAGGCACTGCTGGAGTAAGAAAGGCTTTGAGACAGGATACAACCCTTGGAGAGGCTATTAAATCCTCCCAGGCTCATCAGCAGAGGAATTAAATTCCTTCTTCCCACCATTCATGCATGTATCCTCAAACAGCTCACCTGGCCCTGGGAACACCAGCTGTTGCCGTTAAACCAACAAACTGGGGTAGAAATTCAGGGTGATCACAGCCACGTGAGAACCAAGACTCAATGGGAGATGCTAAGAAGGACCTGCTGGTGGAAGACCTGTAAACCCAGGGCAAAGAGAAGAGCAAAGGACAAGGGATGGACATCTAAAGCCCATTTTTTTCAGTAAAGCTGGGAATGGAGACAGCACCTCACTCACCTTCATTTGCTAAGCTCTTGATGCCCAAAACAATCTGTAAATCCCAAACTTCTGTAGGCTACAAAGCCCTTTCCACCAGGCTGATGGATGGATGGTTCCTCACCAAGCCAAACCCAACACAACCGTGCCTGCAGCTCCCCCTATTTCTTCCAATGGGCTGAGATGATGTTTTTTGCCACAGGCCTTGCTTAGGAGCATCCCACCAGGACAGGGGACACCAAAATGAACAATTCTTGATGGCAGGAGGAAAGCAAACATCAGCCAGAGGAGGAACTGCAAAAAAGCAGCAGGATTAAAAAAAATAGGAGCCCTTCAAAGTCAGCTCCTCAAGGTTTGAAGGGACATGGCCTTAATTTCATCAACTGTGAAAACCCATTAGCATCTTACTAAAGTCCATTTAAAATATTAATCTGGAGGATATTTTATGTAAAACTGCTGCTGTGTCTTAAAAGCAGCTGCAAAACGTTAACAGCCACATTGAAACTCCCCTCCTGCGGCGGTCACCTCCCAGTGGCTTTAGTGAAGGTGGCAGCAGGGACAAGAGCAGCACGGGGTGACCCAAGGGAAGGGACAAAAAATGCAAGGAGCCCCTTGCCAGCTATGGAAGAATAAAGTACAGAGCAAAGTTTGGCCTCATTGATGCTCGTTTTCACAGAATGGTCACAGTTGGAAAGGACCTCTGGAGATCATCTCCTCCAACTCCCCTGTCAGAGCAGGGTCACCTATAGCAGTTGCACAGGATCGTGTCCAGGCGGGTTTGGAATGGCTCCAGAGTGGGAGACTCTCCCACCTCTCTGGGCAGCCTGTGCCAGTGCTCTGCCACCCTCAAAGGGAAGAAGTTCCTCCTCATGTTTAGATGGAACTTCCTATGGTCAAGTTTGTGCCCGTTTCCTCTTGTCCTATCACTGGGCACCACTGAAAAAAAGACTGTTCCCATCCCCCTGGCACCCTCCCTTTAAGGGTTGATAAGCATTGATAAGATCCCCCCTCAATCTTCTTTTCTGCAGACTAAAAAGCCCCAACTCCCTCAGCCTTTCCTCACAAGAAAGATGCTCCAGTCCCCTCATCATCTTTGTAGCCCTTTGCTCGACCCTCTCCAGCAGTTCCCTGTCTTTCTTGAACTGGGGAGCCCAGAACTGGACACAGCACTCCAGATGTGGCCTCACCAGGGCAGAGCAGAGGGGGAGGATGACCTCCCTCCTCCTGCTGGCCACAATCTTCTTGATGCCCCCCAGGATGCCATTGGCCTTCTTGGCCACCAGGGCACATTGCTGCCTCATGTGCATCCTGTTGGCCACCAGGACTCCCAGGTCCCTTTCCACAGAGCTGTGCTCCAGCCCGGCTGCATCCACGTGTGCCATGCAGACCTTACAGCATCAAAAGGTGTGGGGAAGCGTCTTGCCCAGGGTCACAGCCCAAATCCAAGCGGGATTCACAAGTCCCTTCCTCCTCCCCACCAGCTCGCAGGAGATTTCGAGGGTGATTCTTGGCTTTTTCTCCCCCCTCGAAAGCAGCGGGGTTGTTCGTTTAACAAGCCCTAACTCTGCCACAGTGGGGAATTAGAAGGCGAGAAGCTCTCCGCTGTGGCCTCTGATTAACGAAATATATTATTAGCATCCCAAAGCGAGCTTTGCCAGCGCCTATAAATACAAGCCAGCAGTGACTCAGCAAAGCTGTAGTTATTTCAGTCCCCCCCCCAATTTCCCAGGTAGTTGCATCTTGGGGTGTGCATGTGCGCGCGGTCCTGGCTCCTGGGATGCTGCGCAGGTCGTCATGGAAACCCAACGCTGCTGAAATCATCCCTACTCCAGAGAATCCAGCGCTATATTCCCCCCCAGCCTGGCCAGGGATGCCCCAAGCAGATGCAAGGAAGAAGGAAAATGGGGGAGCTGAGCTTTTTGGAAGCTATTCCAGGCCTTTAAAGTCACCCATAGGGCAGGGACGATTCTCTGTTGTCTCGTATGAGGCTGTGTTGGGCACCCTGCCCTTTGTCCAGCACCCAGCCCACATGCTAAAGCCACAGCCAGGGCATAATGTCGTACTTTATATTTTTTTCTTTTTAACTAGCAAGGTTATCTTGGCAAGACCAATCAGGGGACATGACATGAAAAAGCACATTATAACGAGGGTTTCCCCCCACCTTGGGTAGCTCTGTCCACCGCTAATTGATCCTGCCGTGAAACCAAGCAGATTTAATACATCTGCCCCCCCCAAAAAAATATTAACACCAGTAACATTTGGGGTTTCTAATGGCCTTTCATACATCACATTAGTGGACTCACCCAGCTCCAAGGCGCAAAACCCTTCGGTTGTTACCAAGCTTAAAGAATTTGCATCTGTGGATTCGCCATGTTAAGCAGGGCCCTGGCGCAGAGACAGGCGAAGTTTTCCAGGAAAAAANAAAAAAAAAAAAAAAAAAAAAAGAAAAAAAAATCAGCCCAAAAAACCCCACAGAATGCTTGGCAACCCCCAAATTTCCATGCCTTTGTCCAAGTTTCAAAGAGCTGTTTGTGCCTGGAGGATGCCAGCGCTGTTTCGCTGCAGCATTTAAACAAGCCACCGCCACGGAGCAGGAGATTTGCATTCGGAAACTCCCTGTGATTTTGCTTTTCCATCCCTATTGAAAAAAAAAAAAGAAAAATGCAGTTTGAAAGCAATTTTGATAGATATTTCTATTTTGGTTAACTAGTGAATCACAACCAGAGCACCAGGGGATGGCTCAGACCTTCCTGGACCACAGGGATGGGAACTACTGGGTGAGATGGGAGCAGTAACCAACACTATTAATATTTCCAGGTAGGTAGCAGCAGCTTCTGATCAGTGAAATAAGGAGGAGGTGGTGGCCAAGACGAGCAGAGTTTGTCCCCCATCCTAAGTCCTGCCCCAGGAGCAGTCACATCCCCGTGCCAGTGGTCAGCTCTACAGCAGCCCACTCGCCACACCACCCCCTTCCAGGACCACAGGTCCCCCTGATTAATAATTTGTCATTGCACACCATAAATCCTGAAGAATTTGAAATGGAAACCTTCCCATACAACACAAGCAAGGTCACCTTTCCCCTGCCAGGGCTCAGGTCTCACGTTCCTGGGTTCAACACCAAGATATCAACCCAGCGGGATAAGATGCCATAATTCCATCCAACCCTCGTGATGGTCACGTACAGCAACCGGAGATTCAGTCTCCCCACCCCAGCACCGCAATGATCCAAACAAACAAGGAACCGCATGGGATCTGGGGTGAAGTTATCAGGGAACACTGAGAAATCCTTAAATCCAAGTCATCTCAGTGAGCTACACTGTGGCCGGCCTCTGCCAAGACCACTGGTCCCAAGAGGTCCTCAAGTGGCTCCTGCCAAATTGGCCCTGCAAATCTAACTTCGCTTTTGGAGACCCCCTAAACAATTCAGGGGTCTTCAAAGCTGCCAAGGTAACACATCCCTAAACTCGCTGGTTTTATCCTTCCTATTTATAGCCATCTCCCCAGCCCGGCCATGCCAGAGCATCTCTGAGCCCTCGCCAGCACAGCTCGGTCCCCACAGAGCTACAGAAGACAGACGAGAGCCAGAAACTCGGATAAGGTCATGGACAAGGCTTTTAAAAATGTAAATGAAGCCCAAGGAGTTGGCCTAATCCTGCAGGCAGGCGCTCTGCAACACGCAAAAATGAGATTAGCACAAGGTCCCCTTGGCGCAGGTCGGGTCCATCTGCTTGGTATTCTCCTTGCAGAGGGTCTCTCCGAGGACAGGACCAAGCCCAGATCTCCCAAGGACATCTCCCACCCCAGCGCCGTCCTGCTCGGGCGTAATCGTCCTGGCAGGTGTCAAATGGGGGGGGAGGGGGAACCCAAAAGAGATGTAGTTTTGAGCCAAATCAGCATTTCATTCACAGAACATCACTGCTGATGCTGCATCCCTCGAAGGGAAAGGAAAGTGCAAGGGAAGCTGGAAAACCCTCTTCCAAAGCTTTGGGGAAAGGCTTGTTTTTCCTTTCAGCATTTATTTGGGTAGGGTTTGGTTGGTGTTTGGTTGGGTTTTTTTTGGAAAGCAGCTGGAAAAATCTACTTTGCTGTCGAGCTCCAGCGTTGGCCCACAGCCCTTGGCTGCTGCCGGGGCTCCTCTGAGCCCAGCCTTGCTGCATCCCCGATACCTCCCCGGTCCTCCCAGCGGGGCAGCCCCAGAACAGCACAAATCAGCATCTTTACAAAAGATCTCCACTTAAAATACGGCATGCTAAACTCCAAACACGGCAGTCGTGTACAAGCTGAGGAGGGCAGAAAAGAAGCTTTAACGCTTGACCCCAGCTGATGCTTTCCAGGGGGCTCAAAGCTGAGCCCACGCTAAGGACCGTCCCCACCAGCCTCCCGACACCTTCTCTGCTCTCCTGAAGCATTTTCAGCCCAAACACAGAAACCAAAGGGAAACTGAGGCACGGGGGGATTGATGCAACCCGCCAGCTCACCAGGAAACATCATCCAGGGGTTTTCAGCCCTGTGCTCTCCACTGGAGCCTCTTGCTCCCCCAGCAGACACCTCTAGGGAAGCCAAAAAAATATGCATTTTTAAGGCTGCCTATTTAGGGCACCCCCAGCTCTGCCAGACCCCGTGCTCACCCCCTGCTCAAGCACCGGCGCAGACGCTCAGAGGTGTCCCCTCGGCTCATTTCCAGCCCTGTTTGCACAGATAAGCCGTCCCTGAGCAGCCTCAGCTCCCCTCACCGGGGTGATTAATAGCGGTTTTGCTAGTAAAACAAAAGGCCATTAAGAGCGCTAATATTTGCTCTCCCTACTCCCTGCCTACTTCATTTCATACTCCAATGCAAGCGCCGGCGCGCTTTCCCCAACGAGGAATTAATAAGGGCACGAAGCCACATCGATTTCCCCCGCTATGGGGGGATCGGGTACAGCTGCCCGAACCTAGAGACACCCAGACCCACTGGCTGGAAAAGCAAGGATGCTCCTAACTCCATCTATCCAAGGAAGGGATAAATCCCAGACCGGGATGGAAATGATGGGGATGCCCCATCCCTCCATCTGAAACCAAGTTTTTTTTAATATTAAGGAGAAGAGCAGCACTTCCACAGGGCTTTTAGTGATGGAGAGAGTCCCATATCCATCCCCATCCCAGCCCTGCAGCAGCAAGGACCCCCATTAACATCAAAAAGCTTCATTAAAAAGCAGCTCCGATCAGCCCAGACCCCACAGCCTCTAAAGGGTTTGGAAATCAGGACATAAACCCCAAAGGACCGAATCCTGGGGAGAAAAACCCCACTTCGGGGTTACTCACCGGTGCCAGCTCCTCCGCAGCTCACAGGGGGACAACCTCCCCTCGCCAAAAACCTCCAAACCAGGAGAAACCCCCTTGCTCTGAGACCCTTTAAGGGGATCTTGAGCCCCCTTGAATCCTTTTGGATGGTCCCACCCCGCTCAGGCGGGATGTATCTGGGCTGAAAGCCCTAAATTCCCCTCAACCAAGAGGGAGGTTGAGTGCTTTTGGGTTTATTTGGGCTATCAGCTGGGGTGGTGATGTGCTCCAGCACTTGACACAAGAGCCGGACAAGTCAGTATACCACAAGCCAACAGCCCCACGTGCTGGGATAGACATTTTCCATCAGGATACACAAATTCATTAAAATATAACCTTTTCTCTCAGGGTAGGAACAATTTCCCATTGTGAAAGCAGTCGTGAATTTTGCCACGTCCCATTCCCAACAAAGCGGATGGTTTTATGGGTCACACTCACGCCGCCACCCTATTTTAATATGCTTTTTTTTTTTTTACCTGCTTAAATGCAACAAGTCAACCTGAAATCACCCAGCACATGGCCCGAGAAGGTTAGCCGAGCAAATCCATCATTGCTCAACACCAGCAACAGTTTTGACTCCTCATTCCCCGCCGTGGGCAGGATGCGATTTGAAACTCAAGGATGCTCCGCTCGCTTGGATGAGCAAACACTGGGCATTTGGGGATTTGAGACCCTCCATGGTGTGGCTTTGAGCTGGAGCGTGGTGTTGAGGGTGCCGACCGTGACACCACCACCGGGCAAAGCAGACGGCATTGGAGCTGCCGGCTTCTCCTGGTGAGCAATGGACTCAAGCCCCCAGAAAGAGCCCACCATGGACCATCTCACCAAAAAATCCCTAATTATCACCGAGAGCAAGGATTTGGATTTCACCCCAGCCCTCGCTCCAGGTAGCTGAGACCCCAGCAAGGGGAGGAACCCCCTTCTCCCCCAAACCACGTGCTGAGCATCGAGGACCATGTTTCGGAGCATCTCAGGGATGAATTTCCACGTCCCGTGTTTCAAACGGCCCAAGGAGAAAGTTGATCAGAAGCTTGAGCATCCTGTGGGATTTCTCCCGGGAGAAGGCACCGTCTGCTACTGCAGGAATGTGGCAGGATGGGACTCACAGGTCTGCAGGCCAGGGAAGGGTGATGGAAATGGGGGGAAAAAAAACCCAGATTTTGAAACATTGCTGGAAGCAAAGGGTTCTTAGGGGATTCTTTCCTTATTACTATATTCTCCGCAGGTTTTTCCTGGGCGCCTGGGACCTGAGGTGCTCCCGGGCTCGGCGTTGTGAACACACATTTCTGTATTCTCACATCTCTCCCAGCTAATCTTTAGGGAGAGGGGAATTGACAAACTGGTGAAAAACTGACTGACACTCCAATCAAAATACAAAAGAAACAGAAATAAATGGCTCTGAAAAGAATCGCTATTTAATTAGAAATTACATCTGTGCCAGTGAGTCACGGCGGGGAAGCGATACATCAGCGGGCTCGGCAGCGAAGGGCACCTGCCAGCAGCATGACAATGGGGACTGGTTCCATCCTGGGGCCGCGACGGGAGATTTTGGGGGGGCCGAGGGGACCCCCTGCCTTGGGGGTCCCCTGCTAAGCCTTGCCGAGCTGAGAGCCACCCTGCAGGAACCAGCCAGGCGCGACCCCGGAAAATAAAATGCCTGCAAACCCGAAAGCTTTGCAGAGAAATCCTCTCCCGGCAGTTTTCCTGCTGGAATGGGAAAATCCCCGGTAAATCAGATCTAAAGAAAAGCGTAAATAACGATTGCAGAGGGAGGGAGGGAGAGAGATTAGGGAGGGGTGGGAATAAAACTGCTTCTCTCCCTCTCCATCACGCTTTGGCCATGTCCCTTCAGTGAGGAAACCCCGACCCTCCATCAGTGGGGTACCAAAGCTGGGCAGCAGCTGGGGATCCCCCCCAACTCCTCTGGGAGACCCCGAGGAAGGTGGGATGGGATAGGAGAGGATGTCTGGCAGGGAGATGGGGGATATGGATCTGTCACAAGGGACATGAGATGCCGGGAGTGGGGTGGTCCATGACCCCCCCCCCCGATACTGGGCTGTGATGGGAAGCGGCATCCTTGGAAGGCTCCTGCTGAAAGCTGTATCCTTCGCCGAGTTCTTTGTGGGGAGGAATTTGGGCTTTGCAAAGCAGCAAATAAAAGCAGCAAATAAATTAAAAAAAAAACACAACCAAACACGTTCTTTCTCTTCTTCCTCCACAAATGACGACTCCACCAGCAGCTGGGCTGCACTGCCCAGCAGCAGCTGGAAGCATGGTGGGTTTCACAGCAGGACAGACGGACATCCCTCCCCGCAGCCGCCACTTTGCCCCCACCCTGGTCCTGGGGGTGCTCAGGGCCAAGGGTGTCCCTCAGCACGGGACCGGCTGAGGGTGTCCCTCCTGGCCTTTGGAGCAAAGGAAAGGAGCGAAGGGTGGGGCTTGGCTTCTCAGGTGTCTTGTAAAGGCTGAGCCTTTCTGTCCCCCCACTTTCCAGGTGTAGAGCTTGCTGGCACCCCTTCATTTCGCATCCTCAAGACACCATCCAGAGGGTTTCAGAAGGTCGTAGGAAACGCAGCTAGGGCCTCTGACCTCACGCTGGAGGCTTTGGACATCCCTGCAGGGCCAGTTCTGCTGCCGTAGCTTCACCAGCATGGACAGAACTTTCCAAGGTGGGGTTTTGGGCAGCACCAATGCTCGGGGTCCTGCTCTCCAGCACTGGGTATTTTCAAGCATCTATTATCAACCTGGCTCAGACCAAACCTCCCTCAGCCACCAGTACCCATCACGGAGGTGACAAGCAGATGCCTACAGGAGAAGGGAAGAGCAAGTCATGGATGGAGCGGTGCTTTCTTCCCAGTCCAGGGCTCAGCCGCTCATTTTATTCCCCGCTGTAGTTTATTCAGGTCCTCCTCTGGCCAAAATCATTCGATATCTTTTATCGGCTTCACCAGATCTGCTGTGCACTTTTGGAGGTGAGACCTTACCGGGCCCCACATCGGTGGATTTCCCAGGAGCAGCACCTCCATCTCCTCTTCACCACCTCCATTATTTCCCCAATTTACTGTCCTAATATCCCTGCTGATTTTCAGCTCTGCCTGGTTAACGGTAGAGCCAGAGCATGAGCTGGCATTAACCTGCTATTAGAGGAAATCAAAGCCTGGGAGCGGTGGAGACAGTGTGATGGTTGTTGGAGACCCGGGTGGCCGCGTTGTCCCCGGCTGAGCTTCAGGTGCAAATTATTGCACAGAGGAGGTTCCTGCTGAAAACTTCCTACCAACTACGTGGTTACCCTGAAAAATATCATTACAATAAACCTGTGCACTGAGGGATCGCTCGCCAGCATCCGCCAACGCACCCCGGCATTCCTGTCATCCTGGGGATCCACTGCCAGACCCGACCTGGGAATCGGAGGAGCCCCCAAAACATCACCTTGTGACAGCTGCTCGCTGAAGGATGAGTCAGTTCGGGTCCACGCCAAAAAGTGTGTTCAGCACTTTTGAATATACCCGGTAGGAGGCAATAAATAACACGTATGCACACACACACCGCCTCGCCTCTTGCAGACCTGGGATTGCCACCTATCGTCGCCGTTGGGCTCGAGGACAGGAATCTCTCCTCCCTCCCATCGCTGCTAAACTGGGTGGATTTTCCCAGGCTGGATCCTTCCTTTGGCTCAATTACTTTCCCTCCTTGGGGTCCCCCCAAACCAGACAACCCCCCCACACACACACACAGTTGTTATTTTTCTTCTGCCCAGGCAAGTCCCGCACCAGGGACCTTTGCTGGGATGATGCTCCTGCATCCCGGGTGCGCTGGTGGGTTTTTTTACACATCCTGCAGAAACTGGCCCCAAATATGACCCATAGGGCTGGGGTTGGGTGGGGGAAGGCATTCTGCATTCAGCAGGGACAAGCCTGAATGAGGTTATTATTTAGAAAGGGGGAATGGAGTGGGGAAACTGAGGCAACAACCCCACACACCAAGAAAGGGACCCCCCCCCGGCTCTGCCTCAGTTTCCCTGGCTGCTGCCCCCCCCCTCCTCCCCGCTCCGCAGCGTGCAAAGGGGTTCCCGGTCCCTTTAAGCCCCCCCCGCCCGGCGGAGGCTCAGCCCCTTTCTCTGACACAGCAGCCGCCGGGGCGAGCCGAACCGGGAGCCGCGGGGAGCGGGGAGGCTGCGGCCGGGGCCGGGGGCCGGGCGCCCACCGCCTCTNGGGATGGAGGATGCGGGTACCGGGGGATGGAGGATGCGGGTACCAGGGGATGGAGGATGCGGGGATGTGGGTACCGGGGGATGGAGGATGCGGGTACCAGGGATGGAGGATGCGAGCAGCAGAGATGGAGGATGTGGGTACTGGCATCATCCATCCCCGGTGCCCCGGAGGATGCGGGTACCGGGGGATATTGGATGCGAGCAGCGGGGATGGAGGATGCGGGTACCAGGGATGGAGGATGTGGGTACCGGGGAGGGAGGATGAGGGTACCGGGGATGCAGGATGAGGGTACCGGGGATGGAGGATGCAAGCATGCCGGGACCCCCCCCTCCCTCTTCCCTGTGTGCACCCCCGGGCTGGGGGATGTGCCCCCCCCAAGTCTACCTTCACCCCTGCTGCTTCCCCCCCTCCCCTCGAGGGAAGGGGGTTGGCTTTTGGGGGGCAAGGTGGGTTCCTCCCCTGCTCGGCCGAGGCGGGGCTGGGGCTTGAACACGGGAGAGAGGGTGGCAGTGGGGAGGGGACTGCCTTACACCCCCCTCCCCAAAGCGGAGGGGTCCCCTGGGACGTGTATACACACACACCCTCCACGCACACCCCCCCACGGCAGGCTGTCACCTCTGATAATGTCTCACCCCTTCCGACAGCGATCGAAGGAAAGTGGCCCCCGGACTCCTCTTGTGTCACGCAAAAGCCCTGAGGGAGGAGGAAGAGGAGGAGGAAGAGGGGGAAGAAGTAAGAAAAAGAGACGGGGGGAAAAAAAAACCCAAATTAAAGGACAAGGAAGAGTTTGGACTGGAGCCAGGGGGGGTCTGGATCGCGACGGTAAGTTCCTGAGCCACACGGCTGTCTGGCTGTCTGGCTGTCCGTCTATCTGTCCGTCTGGCTCAGGGAGACCCTGCTGTGCCCAGTCTCCGGGTGTCAAACTGGGGCGGGGGGGGTAGGAGGCAAAAGGGAGGGTGCCAGGGGCAGTGCCAGGCTCCATCCTGCCCCCCACCCCTGTCCCCAATTAGGGGGGGCTGCTGTGGGGGTACCCCAGGGCTTGTCCTCATGCCAGGGCTGAGATCAAGGCAAGGCAGGAGTGGGCAGGGTGTCCCCCCCAGGTTTCTGGCTCTGGAAGGGATGGCCCCCTCACATTTTCTGTCTGTCTGTCCTCGCAGGAGGGGACCCTGGGCTCCCCAGGACACCGGTGCCCAGCTGGGACACCCCCACCACCACCGCCCAGCGCTGGAGCTGGTGACGCCGGAGCGAGAGCCCGACGCAGGAAGCAGCGTCACTCCCCAGGAACACCCAGACCCGTGTCCCCCTCCCCGGCATCGGGGAGCAGGCAAAGCGTGAGCTGCTGGATTTTAGCTTCCCGGGACATCCGACGGACTCTTCCTCTTCCTCTTCCTCCTCCTCCTCCTCCTGCTTACCCGACCAGGCAGCGCTCATCTCCTCCACTCACCCCATGGCCACCCCACATCTCCCGACGGCCACCGGCTGAGCCCCCTCTGCAGCATTCCCCACTCCGCATGGTGCATCCCAACCCCGCTCCCCGCTCCGAATCGGAGCCCCCCGACCTCGCAGGGAGGCGAGCGTGCGGCTGGGACTTTCTTGGAGGCAGGGGAACGTTAAGATGTTGAAAGCTCCCCGGCCGAGAGGGGCTGCGCGGACGCCAGGCCACCCGGCTAGAGGGGAGCAGGATGGACAGAGCCGTTGGGGCCGGGAACCGAGGCCGGTAGGGAAGGATGGACTCCCGGACCTGCCAGGACAGGCAGCCCAGTGACCACCCCAGCAGCAGCAGCAGCAGCAATTGTAGCAGCAGCAAGAGTCATTGCGAAAGGGAAAGGATCCGGAGTCGGATGAAAATGGTGATCGGGCAACTGGAAGGAATCCTACAGGAGCTCAAGGAGGTGGCCAAGGAGCTCCGGGAGGTAGGAAAGCCCCAGGATGGTCTCACATCCCTGCGTGGGTCGCGCTAGCTGCTGGTCCCAAATATAGGTGCTCTGTCCCCGTCCCCCTGCCTGTCCCCTGCCTCCGGGGCCGGGTTTGTGGGGAGCAGAGGTGGCTCAGCACCCACGACCCCAGGTGGGACCTGGGGTGGCGCAGCCTGGCTGGTTTGCAATAGGATTTTCAAAAAGGAGGTGGGGGGAGAAAAAAAAATAATAGCTCCATTTGGTAAAATTGCCCTTGACCTTGATGGCGGGGTTTGCTCGGGGTCAGGGGACCCGGCTGAGGCACCCACCCTGAGGGTGCTGGTGGTGGGAGAAGCACCGTTGGGGGTCATGCACCGCCGGGGCTGGGGGAACCGGGGCCATCGGCACCGTGCCACAGTCACCTCTTGTTCTGCCTTGGGCAGGGGGGTGGATGGAGAGGGGATGGTGGGTCCCTCTGGCATTGCAGAGATCACCAGAAATATGGCATTGGCCCTGGGTGCAATGAAGGGGGGGGTGGTCCATGGGCTGGGCAGGGGGCCAAAGCGACCGGCTGTCCCGTAGCCTGGCTGTCAGGGTCCATTGCTCCTGGAAAAAAAGAAAAAAAAATATATATATACACACATAAAAAGTGTGACTGGAGTTTCCTCCCAGTGCGGAGGCACGGCAGAGTCGGTTTGGTGGGGAATTTAATATTTTTTTGCGGCTCCAGGGTCAGGGCCGGGCATTTCCAGGGGAAGGGGAGCTGGACGGGGCTGGTAATTTAGGCCATCTCTGGAGGCGAGAGGGAAAGCAGTGGATGGAAGGCATTGTGGTAGCCTTGAGCACGGCACGGTGGCTGGCTTTTGCAATGGGGCAGGCGGGCGTCTGCATCCTCTTCGTGGCCTGAGCTGAGCATGATGGGGTTTATATCCAGAGCCATGTGAAACCTCACCTTCCCCCCTCCCCCCCTCTCAAAGGAAGGGCAGAAATCGGTGGAGGTTTTGCCATGGGGCTGTGCTGGCACAGCCCCACGTGGGTCAGTGACATTTGGGTGCCACCGAGAGAGCGCTGATGCAGGTGGACCAACGTCATCCTCGGTGCAGACGTAGCCACGGTCAGGGAGGTGACATCTTCCAGCCTGAAGCATCCCCTGGGATGCAGCATCCTCCTTCGGGGTGGCTCTGCTCGGTCCAGGAGATTTTAGGGATGCCATCTCACCCTGGGGGGGGGTGGGGGTGGGGGAGTGTGCCACATCCCGCCACGCCGCCCCACTAGGTCCCCACCAGGGCTCTACCTGGTCATTGCATCCCTAGAGATTCTCCTGCCTTTTCCAGTCCTTCCTGCAACAGAAAGTAAAAAGCAAATCCGGCCACCCAAAGAAAAAATCCCCCCCCCACCAGCCATTCCCTCAGCGCCAACGGGGGAGCCCGAAACCCCTTCAACAAATCCCCGGAGGACTAAAAATAGTCTCAATAGTACTAATCGGGAGGCAGAGCTATTTTCCATTTCGCCTGAGTTCACTTCCCGCTCCTCCAGGAGCTTAAAGAAACCTTTAAATTGAGGATGACGGCGGTTTTGGCCCCTTTCATTGAGCCCCGGGATTTAAGGCCAGGTGGGACCACCACGGATCACACAAGCATCCCTCCTGCCGAGGATGTGGAGGGATAAGGAGGACGGGGATGGGACAAATCTCTGGCCATTTCACAGCTGAGGCTGTGAACCTTGGGTGGCTCCATGGGATCCCCATCCAGCTCTTGGGGCCAGAAGGACCTTGAGCATCCCTGTAGCATCTTTGGTAGGCTGCTCAAGTTAGGGTGTACCCATGTGTCTCGGAACAGAGGTGGGGACAGCGGCCTGAGGACACAGGGGAGGGGTAAAGGGCTGTCAGCATTCCCTGGGAGCATGTTTTGGGATGCAGGCTCAGAGGAGTAGGAATAATGCCGGAGGTTGGAAGAGCTGAGCTGGGCAGAGCAGGTGCCTGTGCTTTGAGGAGCAGAGGGCGGCCAGGGGACACCCAACCTCTGCCCCTCACCCCCAGGGGGTCCATGTCCCATGAGATGACTTCTCCAGAGGGTGCTGGGAAGCGCTGAGGCCCAGAGATGATTTTTCCATGGAGCTGGCATGTCCCTAGGTGACCTCCCAGGCTGCATCCCACAGCTTGCCTGGAAGAGCTCCTCACATCATGGAGCAAGGTGAGCAGGTCAGCATAGAGCTAGCCACAAGATCCCCACCACGAGAACGGTCCTAAACTTCAACCCTTCTCAACAACTTCTACAACACACCCGTATAACTTCGCAGCAATCAGTTGAATTTGTACAAAACAGCACAGAACTCAGCACAAGAGCAGGCTCCGGAGCTAAAACACACCGGTCCAACAAGGCTAAACCAGGTTCCAGCAGCTCCAAAGAAACAGAGGTCTGGTTTTCCCCAAAACCAAGCAGATGTTGGGCGTTAGAGGCTTTGTTAATTCAACCCCTTGTCTTCCAGATTGCTCAGAGCAAACTCGATGGGAGCACATTACACAGAATTCTCTTCCAAGCCCACCCAGAAAAGTATGTGGTAGACACCAGGCTGGCAAATCATAAGCTGTAGGATATTGCTGACAGAGAAGATGATAAAACAAAATAAGTCCCTGTGGTTGTCTGCCTTGCACCTAGTGATATTCTTCCTCAGCTGGAAGTGGGGGGCAGGACACGGGGACAAGGCTGGGACTGGATCAGGCAGGGACTGATGACCCCAGGCTTAGGTGGGCTCATGGGTGGGGGTCTCAGGAGGGGCTGCTCAAGGGCACTAAAGCCCATTAGTGCCCACAGGGCCCTGGCGCTTGGGATATTGGGATATTCTCCAACGGAGCCACCACAGTGGCTTTGGAAACGTCCATCCCTGTGGCCATCTCCTCTGCTCGGGGCTTTGTCAGAGGGTTGGGGTGCAGAGCTGGATGTGCTTAGTGAGGGCAGTGGTGGACCCCATCCTCCTGCAGAACCAGAAAACCTTGGCTGGAACCTGCCTCTTCCAGGTTCTCCTTGCAAGAGCTGGAGGACCAGGACTTTGCAGGTCTGGAAGAAGCAGCCAGGTCATAACCACCTTGACAAAACCAACCCCCAAAGCCATCAAAACCCCCTGCGTGTGCACGAGGGCTTTCACACAGGGATGATTCCTGCTCTGAAACCACTCACCAGCCCTGGGCACAGCCAGCTCTGGCTCACATAAGTCTTTTCTCCCAGTTTTTCCCTGCTTCAGCAGAGATTTTGAGTCCCGGACACAGCCAGGATTGCGGGATGCTGCAGGGAAAGGCTTCGGTGGGGAACCCCAGGGCAGCCCCGCTCCACTGGTCCATCCATGAGGATGCGATGTGGGACCAGACCGCGGTTCAGGCTCCATCCCCAGCTCCCAGGAGCAGTTCCCACGTGAAGGCTGTCATTCCAGATGTCCGTTTGCTTCAGGATGCCGTTTTACCAGTTTCTCCGCTCCCACTCTCCCTCCCTCTTTGCCTTTTGTGTATATAATTATTCCCCAGCGCTCCAAGGCAGGGCTGTATTATGTGCGGGGAAAATGATTATTAAAATCTTTGATTGAAATCGCACACTGGAAGTAGAAATCAGGCAGGAGGCAGGCAGGGAAGGCGCTTCCGCCCAGCGCTTGCCACGCTGCCTGCCCTCCCACGCACCTCCTGCCAGCCCCGGCCTTTTTCCCCCCTCCCCACAGGGAAGAAGGGTGATGCCACGCAGAAGACATCCCCCCCCTGCTCCAGGAGGTCCCCCGGCCACGTCCACCGCAAGGCTGAGCTCCCTCCCAACCTTGGGAGGGGGATCCCTTGGATTAGTGTTGGGGGTCAGAAGCCATCCATGGGGTGTATTCGGAGATGGGAAATAAAAACAAACACCTGTGCAAGTTTCCCTATGTGCAAACCCCCCAAAAAAATCCCATGGGAAGGGTCCTATCGCCCCTACACCCTCCTGACGTGGGAGCAGTGGAGTCCCACCACAGGGAAGCAGCACCGAGGGGTCCCCTCCAAACCTTTGGCAGAAGGAGAATCCTCCCCGCACCCACCCTCATTCTCCTTATGATAATAAATATTTTAATAATGTTGTAATCAATAGGTGATTAGCCAGGAACGCTTGGGAAAGTTCACGGTGAGAAGGCGGCTTATTATTCTAATAATAACATGTTTTAGCGATAGGCGCGATGATTTCGAACTATTTAGCGGCTGATGATCTAGCAAACGACGCCGAGATCCGCAACGCGCTCGTTTATAAGCATCAGCTCAGGGAAGAGAGCCCCCCCCACCCCCCGTAACCCAGCTCCTCTTTGCCAGCTCCAATTAATCATTTATTCCTTATTAAATATTTACTCACCTCGCCTGCGCCAGGCAGCGGTTTGGGAGATGCGGGAAGGTCCCCGTTCCGGGGGAGTTTGACTGTGGGGGCTTTGTTGGAGGCTTTGGGGTGACTCTTTTCCCCCCAGGGATGGAGGGATTGATGTTCAAGGCGACAGTGTCAAACGCCTCCAGGATGATTTGATGCTTTGGGAATAGGGTTGGGGATTATTTTTATTTATTTTTATTTTTACATGGGTGATGCTGTCCCATTGCGCATCCCAGCTGGCAGCAAAGAGGGTGCGGGACCAGACGGGTGGGATCCAGCCTGGGAAAGCAGCTGCAGAGGGTGGGAAGGTGCTTTGGACCCCAAAATGTGCTGCTGGGGGTGCTGGGAATGGGGCATACGGTCTCCGGGTGGAGGGACACCCAAAAATCCCTGCTCCTCTCCCAGCCCAGCTGGGGATGAGATGTTTGGCTCTGGGTTGGGAAAATAGTTGCGTCTCGCAGGAGGACAGCCGAGGGGACACACGGGTCCCCTTGATATCGAAGCACAGACACCCTCCTTTGATCTCCTCCACCCCAGACCCCCCCTCTTCACCCAGCAGTACCCGCCCCGAGCTCCCATCCGCTTCGCCCATCCACTTCAAAGGCCATGCTGGGATGAAGGGGCCGTTAGACCGCACCACTTTGATCCCAGCATCTTCCAGCTCCTTCCCCGGCCTTGGGAATATACGCGTTACCAATTACCAGCCACGAAGCCTTTGAAGTCCCCTCTCGTGTCCACCCCCATCTCATGTCCCTCGCCTCTCCAGCATCTTCTTGAGCTTCCAGGAGGTTTAGCTCCTCCATAGGAAACAGCTTGGCCAAAACAGTGGAAGCTGGAGACACTGAGCCCAGAACCTCTGTGCTTGAGTTGCGGCCAATAATCAAAAATCCCATTAAAAACCAACAATGCGCCAGATGTTCAACACCTGCCTCGGCTGGGGAGGTAAACACCTGCTTTGGAACACCTTATATGGAAAGTTCCTGGCTGCCGGCGGCATCCATGAGTGCAGGGACTGTACCTGGGGCCAGGGGGGCACCCAGCACTCCCAGTTGGGCTGAATGGTGGGAGCTGGTTTGTGGGGTGGGGCGGAACTGGCTGTCGCTGTGGTTATAGCACATCCTTGCTCAGTGCTGGTCTCTACAGGGTACCACCACCCTCTGCTGTGCTCCAGTTCATCCTGCGGCTGCTCCAATCTCATGGCTTTGGGTGAGAGCTGGGCACCATTGGCCACCCAGCACCAACAGGATGAGGCCACTTGGTGCCACCACGCACAGGGGTCAAGGGGAATTATTTTTGCTCCCTATTTTCCCCCTGCTGGGTACGCCTGGTTTGACCAGGGATGCTCTGCTATCACCAAAAGGTGGCTCTTTGCAGTGAGGTGAAACCTAAAGGCAAGGGAGGATGGAGACACGTCCTCTCTGGGACACCCCAACTCTCCTTGCCTGCTTGTAGGGGACAGAGCCACCCCAATTCACTGGGGGATGAGACCATCACCTGGGTGTCACCCCAAACCACCCAACCCCAGGTGTGGTCCATCCATCCCCCAATGCTCTCACCCCAGTTCCTTCTGCCAGCTGTGATGGCCTCAGCTAAAAATCTTTGACAACCTGCCTCAGGAAGGAGACGAGGGGGGAGAAAAACCCAAATCCTGCTTTACATTTAAATCCTCAGCGGGTGCCAAGTGTCACATAGGTATTTAACACACCACCACCACCCCCCGCCATCACCGCCCGTTTAAAATAGAAAGCACTCTTAAAAATAGCCCTGAGTGAGCCACCGCTGATGCGACACTAATCCCCGTGTGCCGTGGCGAGGACCGGGATGGGGACAAGGAACGGGATGGGGACGTGCCTCCTCCTGGCACCCACCGAGCCCCAAACGCAGCAGGTCCCTTTAATGAGGATGAGCAGGGACGCTGGGTGACAGGGACCCGACTGGAAGCCCAGGGAGATGCTTACCCTGAACCTTGGTGTTGTAATCACCGAGCCTTTATGAAAACAGAGGTAATCTCATTTTAGCTGAGGCTTTCAGCGGAATCATTTGCTGCCTTATTAAAAAATAATAACAGCCAGGTGTTTCCCAGAGACAGCTCTTTTCCTGCCCCTTTTTCCTAATTCTTTCTTGTCACCAAGAGAGAAGAGGTCACATCGTCTATTTTATTCTCTTTTCCTCAAGTTTCACCCTTTCTCCTCCAAAGAAAAGAGAAAAAAAAGGAAAAAAAAAGGGAAAAAAATAAAAAATCTGGTGGTGCATTGGGAACAAAAGCGATTGCCTTTTCTAATTTCAAGGCTTTCTTGTGGATGCTGGTGCAGATGCTCCCAGCTTGCTCCCAGCACCCTTCAAAGCCGAAGCCTGAAGGATGGATGGGTCCCTTCCTGTCCTCTCCGGAGGTCTTGCGTGGGCAAGGAGGCAGGAAAAATAAGTCGGCGATCATGGGTGAGGAGCTTAGGTAAAGCCCCTTGCTTTCTGCTGCCTGGGATGAGAAGCGCTCAGCTCACTGTCCCCAGCACTACCCTGCTTTGGGGATCCAAAGTCCCTCCAGGTGACAGTGCCGTGATGTAGGTCCAAGGTCCCTCCCCGAGGCAGGATCAGGGATGGGCTTCAACATACCTTCAATAGGTCCATCCAGGAGAGAAACCACTGATGGGGCTAGGGACAGGTGCCCATGCAGCACAGCTCAGGAGGGTTTTTTTTGCCCTAGGCTGAGCTTATATGGACTCGTGGGCCATGGGCAGGGTGCGGTGGGGGTCCCAGGTGAGGCTGATGGAGGTCGTTAAGGTTTATTAGTGCCCATCACTGTGTACTTAAGTCTGATGATGGGATCGCTCCTCTCATTACCAACCCAAACTTCATCTGAGCTCTGCCCTTTTATTCCTGGAAAGATGTTTTTTGGTACTTTTATCGCCAACATGTTCCCGGGCAGCAATCCCCAGCCCTTCAACCTGTGTTTTCCTGGTGACACCAGCCAGTCCCATCTCAGAAAGGGGCTCCTCGTTCCCAGGTCTCCCCAACTGCTCTGCTCCATGTTTGCAGTGGGCAGCGAACGCACACATCTAGCCCCCTCACCCAAACTGTATCGACCCCTGTGCCCCTTGGGGTTGTGCCCCCGTGGAGGTGACACCATTTTGTCCTCCAGAGATGCTCACCCAGGTTGTAACACAGTGTTTGGTGGCCCAAGAGATGGCATCTCCTCAGGAGCTTGGCGAAGCAGGAGAGCTGCATGGGTAGGGTTGCCGGAACAAGTGAAATTTGGAGCTCACATATGAGCATTTTATTAAAATTAGGTCAGCAGAGTGTAACAGAGCCACTTCGGTTGCTGGCAGTGTAATCATCCCCTCGGGCTCCTGGTTTCAGATGCCCAGACATATTAAATTACCCTTAACTCTGCCCACACATCCTCATCCACCGCGAGGGCTTCGTGAGGAGCCTGCCCCGCTGAGCCGTGGTTTATGGCGCATTTCTAGTGATTTCTGGTGTTGGCCCAAACTCCCTGCGCATCGGCATCTAGCAAAGGGATGCAGAAACCAAGGGCAGCCTGGCACCTTGGCAGCAGTTTTGGGGTGTCCACACATGGCCACCCAACACAAGGATGGGATGGGGTGTCTAAGCCCAAGGACTCAGTTTCCCCCAACAAAAGTGCTCAAAAAAAATGGAGTTATGGGGTAACAGCAGCATAAAAATGATGGAGAGATGCGCCATAATTAATTATTCTTGGTGGATGAGGAGGTCCAACACCTGTTGAACCATGACACTGGTGGAGACATGGCAGAGCTTTTTGGTGTCACGAGAAGGAAACAGAACATGTTTGGCAAGATACTGCCCATTGATTTGTCTTCCCTCCCTTATTTGGGGAAATTTGTGGCATGATTTCCACCAAGAAAGGATGTGCGGAAGGGCGGGGGAAGGAAAAAGATGGGGAGAAAAAGGCAATAATGAAAAATAACCAAAAAAAAGACCCCCACAACATTTATGCATGGAGAAATCACCTGAAAAAAAATAAGCACAGGGGTTTTTTTTCACTCCCAAATGCTCCGTGTGCGGGATGGGGGTGCCGGGGAGCAGTGGGAGGGACACAGCCCCGGGATGTTGGGGTGCACCAATGCCCACGGATGCCCATGTTGGAGCAGGGGGGGCAAGAACAAAAACAGATCAACTGGGCGCACTAATGGGTATGGGGGGGTGTCGAGGGGTTCCCCCCAGCATCCCCCCCCGTCTGCCGCTGCCCACCTCCTGCTTGGCAGTGCTGGGACCAGTCAGGCCCTCTGCCAGCTTCCCTGGAGGTGTGGGGTGGGGGGGAGGTGAGCCAGCAACCCTGCCAAAAATATACGCTGCCAACCACCACCGAGTTGAATTTTCACGTCGTGCTCTGCCTCCCACACAAAATAAAGCCACGCACACCCCTGCACATGTATATACGCGCAGAAACACCGGCCAAGAAACAGCACGATGCTCCCGGAGATGCGGCGGTGGCTCCTCCCGGATGCCACGGCAGCAGGGACTTGGGTGGGATCGGGGAGCCCCAGGGCAGGATTAGTGCTGTGCTTGGGGCTGGGCAGCCCTTGAGCTGGGTAGGATTAATGACTTGAAGGTGGGCAATGAGCCTTTTGCATCCAAAACCTCTGCAAGGTCATTAGGTGGAGACTATGGTCCATGGGAGCCGTAGAAGGAAGGTCCTTCCTTCCCCTTCCAGCCCTGCCCATGGCTTGAACATCAGCAAGGACATTACATCGATTATTTTTAATTTTTAAGGGCTTGTTTTAGTCATGCCCCGTGTGAAGTCTGTTCCCTGTGGCGTGGCGGGGCCACAACCCCATCCCTAAGCCACCAGTGGTCTTGACATACTCAACACCTTGCAAGAGATGGAGGGCTAGGGATTGAGCCCAGCAGCATCCCAGTCGGGGCAGGGGGTGACAGCACTGTCCCCGCAGCCCCCCCACCTTCCTATGTATTTTGTCCCACGACCTTGCGACACTTTCCACCCCCTGACTCAGTTTCCCCACCTGCAGAGCCGCCTTTTCCAGGGGGAGGAGGTGGCCGTCACTGGTGGCTCCCCATGGTCAAGTGTGAGGGACCAAGGGACACCATGTGCATGGGGATTTGGGATGACACTCATGGTCCCAGGGGACAAGGCAGACCCCAGGGCCACCCCATCCTGCCACACCGAGCACCTGGGGGCACCCGAGGCTTCGCCGCCTGCTTGGGACCCATGGGTGCTGTGCCTCAGGGTGGGCTTCGGTCCCTGCCACAGGGGTTCCAGAGCAGCTCCACTCAGGCTGAGACCTCCCAACTCATCACACCAATGGTGCCCGGGTAAAAGGCAGAGATTTCGGGCTGTGGCATTGTTTTACAGAGCAAAAACGAGAGGGCCCCATGCAGCGGCTCCTCTCTGCCCATCCGTCCGTCCATCTGTCTACAGGTGGTGAGCCAGATCGACCGACTGACATCCGACTTCGAGTTCGAGCTGGAGCCGGACGACTGGATGACGGCGACGGCCAGCAGCACCTCCAGCAGCGAGAAGGGGGGAGGCGCCTTCGAGCTGGGACCCCTCGATTTTGCTGCCTCCGACATCCTCTCCGACAGCTGGGAATTCTGCTCCTTCCTGGATGCTTCCACCCCCTCCGACCCGGGCGACGGTCCTGACCCCCCCCAGCCGCAGCCGCAGCCCCCACCGGCTCGCCAGCCCGATTACCGGCTGATGAACGGGGGGATCCCCATCACCAACGGTCCCCGGGGCGGTGGGACCCCGGATTCATCCAGCGAGGAAGCCTTCAGCGCGACGGCCGGCCAGAAGATCCCACATCACCGGCCGGCCGGCACGCGGGAACGGGTCCGATTCAGCGACAAGGTGCTTTACCACGCTCTGTGCTGCGACGACGACCGGGACGGTGACAGCACGGCGTCCCCGGGGGATGACGGCCCCGAGGATCCCGGCCGTAAGGTGCTGGCGGGGCCACCCTCGAAGCATCCTTCCACTGGTGGTGGTGGTGGTGGACCCCCGGCGCGGCGGCTGACGAGGAACAGCAGCACGCAGACCGTAGCCGATAAAAGCACCCAGACGGTGCTGCCTTACATCCCGGCCAAGCAGAAAATTAAAAATAAAAACTGAGGCCGCCGGTTCCACCGCACGGATTTGGGGAAGGGTGGGTTGGATGGGGGGATTCCTGGGGAGGGACAGAAAAAAAAAATTATATATATATATAAATATATATTTAAATAAATCAATACTAATAATAAAATCAACATGAAAAGGTGGCAAAGAAGACAAATGTCCCAACTACCTACCCGTCATTTTCGAGGCTCAGGGAATTTTAAACTGTTTTTTTTTATTTTATTTTTTTTTGTGGACAGGAGCTTCAGATCAATAAACCGTCCATCATGGAGAAATAACAACAATAACATATATATATTATATGTATATATGTACCAAGAGAGGGAAGTCTATACGGAGGGGAGAGCCAGCACATCTGAGGTCATGGCTGGGGGACGGATGGGCGTGTGGGGATGCTGGGGGAGGGGGGGAAGCGACTGGGCTGGGGGACAGTGTCCTCTCCTGGGAGGTTTTGTCCCTGTTTGGCTTAAGAAGAGCCAGTGTGATCTGCTCTGTCATATCTGATGCCTGAGCGGAGCAGGGTTGTCACTGGGGATGTCACCCCCTCCTCTGGCACGTGGCCCAAGAGGGATGGAGAGCAAAACCACACCAGTGCCGAGGAGTCGGGGTGGGGACCACCACCACACCCCACCACCCAGTTTCCATCCTTTATATCATGGTCATGGGGAAATATTAGTCACCTCCAAGTCTTGTAACCGTCTTAGAATGACGCAGGAAACGTCTCCAGCTTTGCTTTAGGTACCCGCTTCTGGATTTGCATTTCAAAAGCTGCAGCCCCAATTTGGGGGGTGAAAAAAAAAAAAAAGCTGGATTTGCTCTAAAAAATTAAGGAATATGGACTTCCAAATCGACCCTTGGCCAGTTTTTCAGTCTCCAGGTTTTGCCGAAGCCTTCAGCATCCAAAGGGGTCGGTGCAGCACCTGGTCCCGGAGACAAACACCCCGTGTCCTCCCCGTCGGCTCTTCTTCCCGCAGAGAGGCATTTGCGCCACCAGCCCTCGAGCATCTCCAGCAAAACAGTGTTTTTTCCAAGCCTGGCAGCAAAAAAGCACCCCACCGCCTTGACTCTTTATTTTTAATCCAGGTCAGAGATGCTCCATTTCAAGCCTTTTCCCAGTGCCACCCTGATTTTTACCCCGGAGCCGGGACCCTCGCTGCCACCCAGCATCGCTACCAAGGGCGAGGGATGCTGGTGTGAAACGTCCATCAAAAAGAAAGTGGTGGTGATCAAAACACACTGAATTCAACCCAAATTACAGCAGGAGAAAAGCCTTTCACCCAAATTATGTTGAATAATGTTGGGTTTTTTTAGTTTTTAGGACCCAAGGCGTATGGCATCACCTGGGTACCAGCATACATTCCCACGATGTGCAGAGCCTGGGAGGGTTTGGTGCCTCCAGTACATGGGCCATCCATCCAGGTCCCCAGTGGGACATCCCACCCCTGGACAAAGCTGGTAGAGAGGGAAGAGCCCCACAGAGGGGACCATGGGAGGACGATGATGCCAACGATGCTGATACATCATCTTCCTCCGCATCTCCCCCTACCCCCAGGGCAAGGGACCCCTTAACCCCTTGTTTTTCACAAATAGGACCACTGAGGGATGGGATGTCCCCATCCCACATCCCGGAGAGGGGACAGCCAGGCTCACCCAGCACCAGCACGGGAAGATGTGGGATGGGACAACTCCTCTCCACTCCCTCCATTATTCCACATGTCAACAGCTGGTTACTTATTTATTTTTATGAGCTTTTTACAGCTTGGCCCCATTGTAAAAGCATGATTAATAGATGTAGCTTTGTTCTTTAATAACTCCTCCTGAAGGATGCCAAGAAGAGCACGAGGGAAAAATTCCGAGCAGCCGGAGCTGCAGAAGGAGAGGCTTTTCAACTGATCTGGATTTGGGGGCGCCCGCATCGCCTACAGCCCCGGAACGAGCTGCAAAAGCAGTCGGAGGGGAAACTGAGGCGCGGCGTAGGGATGCAAAGCTCCTTCACAGCTCAGGGCAAAGCTGCTCACCTTGGGGCCGGGGATTTAAAGCCAATTGCGGCAGTCGGGGCCGTACTGACAAGGGTAATAGCTTCTTCCCCCACGTTTCTATTAAGAATGAATTTACGGCCACGCAAGCTTTATTTCATGCTCTCCGATAAATCCAAGCAACAGCGGCGGTAAGCGCTGTATTAACCTTTCGTGCCCGCGGATGGAAAAACCTCCATAAAATGGGGGTAAAGGGAAAGAGAGGGGCAATTCCTCCGCTCCTGGGGTAAGGGGTAATAAAAGCCACTGCTGATATACGGAGAACCGCGGGTGATGCCCTCTGCACACCCAGAGGGGTTTTGCTGTTCTTATTTAGCAGGAAAACCCGCTGGGTTTCGGGGTGTTTTTTTTTAGGGTAAAATTCAAGAGGATGGGAAATGATTATTAACACAAATATGGAGAAACCATTCAAACTAGTAAAAATGGCTTTGTTACACTGGTAACGAAGTTATTCACAATGTTATTAATTGCACCGCCAACCTAGTTATTAATGGTGAATTAATGGACTTTGCTCTTGCAGGGACAAGATCCAGCTCGTCGGAGTTATCGGGGAGGGTGATGGGGGATGGAGCTGGACTGCGAAAACACCTTGTCTCTGTCTTGACACTATATATTAACAAATTAACGAGCCTTTTCCCCCCACAGCATCTCTGTCCTCCATCCCCAACCCCTCCCTGGACCCCAAAACCTGTTCAGGAACACCTGAAATAGCAACAAGAGAGTCACCAGAGCCGGCAAAGGAAGGGGCAAAGGGCTCGTGTCTCCTCCAAGAAGCAATAAAGAAACCAGCAGCAAATAAAATGAGGACACGGACCAGCCAGCGACCCAGAATGGCGGGTACCACTGCCATGCACCCTGCTGATTTTTGGCTGGCGAGGATGCTCGGCGGCAGCTCCGGCCAGAGTCAGGGTTTGATGGGGTTTAAAGCAGAATTTCAGCTTCGCGGTCGAATCCTCCAGCTCTGACCCTCCCCACGGCTCCTGTTTGAGCTGACCTGAATTAGGAGAGGCTCTGCTGGGGTTTGGTGTTTTGAAGAAAGTCCTCCAGGCTCACCCAATCCCTCTGGCTCATGAAATCAAGCTGCAAAGTTCTCCCCCTGCCCCCCCTCCCAAGAATAAGCCGTCTCGCTACGTCTCACTTCGGCGAGGGCTGAAAATAGCCCCCGACTGCCTGGAGACTTCACTTCGGAGCTCGCTGACATGAAAGGCAGCCATCAAAGTGGATAACAGGATATTTTCCAGCCTAAGGAAGAGCTCTGGCAGGGGATGGGAGCCCAAACTGCGCCCGTGGGTCCCTGTGCTCATCCCAACCACCCCTGGGAAGCCAAAACCCAACCTGTCCCTGTATATAGACGCAGCTTTTTTTTCACTCAAATCTATTACCATCCGCTCCCAGTGGGCTGCAGCAACCTCTCCCCTCCTCCTCCCCACAGAGATGGGTTTTATTTCCCGTAGCCCTGGCTCAGACCAGGCTACAAGCGGCCCCTGTGTAGCTCATCAGCTGGTAAAAGCATCCCCAGATTTTTAGCTGTCCCCCCCGCCTCTCCCCTGCACGGCTCGGGGCTGGTCGCTCGCTGCGGCTGGAAGACAAATGCTTTGTTTTCCAAGGAGAGAGGCTATGCCTCCTGCCTCTGCTAATGTACAGCATCTTGTCTTATTTGTTCCTCGCCGTTCCACAGCTGAATTACTGCGAGTGATGTACCAGCGCTTTGCGCGATGATGCTTCTTTATAGCTGCAAGAGGAGCGCTCCTTCAGCCTCCCCTTCCAGCTTCCAGAAGTTCAATCCGTCTTGTGCCCTGCGAGGGGGCCGCCAAGGCTCTCTCCTCCTCATCCTCATCCCTCCAGCCAGGATGCTCTGCTCTATGGGGAGAAAAGGAGCATCCCCCCTAAAAGCTGCGGTCCCCACAGGCTGGTTGCAGCTTGGTTTCGCTCTGCGGTGCATTGAGCCGGGGGGGGGTCGCATCCTCCCCAGCTCTGCTTATCTCCTGCCGTGGAGCCAGATAACGCGCTGGCGGGCGGTTATCTCCTCGCAAGAAAAGGCTGCACAGGGAGGAGGAGAGGAGCCGCGCTGCTCACAGCACCCCGAAGCTGTGCCCATCCCTGGGGCAAACCCATCCCTCTCTCCCTGGGGAGTTATCGCAGCATCCTGCGGCATCCTGCATCCCTTCGCCTCCTCGTCCCCAGCCCCGGGTGTCCCCATCGGAGGAGACAGGAGGGTTCGGAGGTACCCCCAAGCCACACGTGAGGGCACTCAGTGACTCAGCGCTGGGTTACGGAATCACCCCGATGCGATTTGGCACTAAAGCCCCAACCAGAGCAACTCCCCTGCTCACGCTCCTCTCCGGGCTCTGCCAGCCGAGCCCTGCTGGCAGCCACGGGATGGAGATGTATAAGCTGAGCCCGGCCAGACATGGGCCTGGAACGGGTACTTGTGGCCATGGCACGCTAATTAATCCTCGTTTGCGCCTGGCACTTGCCAGCCTGTAATTTCACAGCTTGCTGGAGGCCTCCATACCGCAGGATGGCTGCCAGTCACTCCCTGGCCAGGGCAGCTTCCCCACGCTCATGGATGGAGTGGTGGGCTCCAACCTTCTCCAGGGCTGATAACCCAAGGATGGGGCGGTGTTGGCCAGACACCTGAAGAAAACCTTCTGCTCTGCCAGGAGAGGGATGGGGAGCTGGGATAGGCACCCAGCAGTGAGCAGGAGAGCCTTCCTCAGCAAGAGAGCAAGGGAGGATGAGGGGGAAACCGGTGTCAACGGGGAGCTCAGAGCATCAAGGGAAGGTGGTGAGGATGAGGCAGGTCCAAGGCAAGGTGGGAATAAGTGTGGTCAATGGGCATGGCTGGAGAGCAGCATCCCTGCAGCATGGCTCAAGTAGGGACCGATAACCCCAGGCTGAGCTTAAATGGGCTCCTGGAACCAAGGGCAGGGTGCAGGTGGGGGTCCCAGGTGGGGCTGCCCAGGCCATTTAATGTCCCCAAGGCCAGGGGAAGCCAGACTCAGGGTGAAGGTCTCTGCCTGACTTGCTGAGCTGAGCTCCATCACAACTCCAGCCCAGCAAAAACCACTTCTCCAGTGGCCACCGCTCCTGGAGCTCAACCCACCAGTACCTGGAGAGGTTTGCTATGCCAATGGGAAACATATACTTACTTATTACCTTATCTCATCTTATAAAATGCATTTTGCTGGGTGATGGCTGGGTGCTCTCCCACCACTGGGTGGCAGTGGGCACACACGCACATACATACACGCATGCACACGCACACGCGTGCCCCACGCAGGGACTGTCTCCATCCTCGCCAACCCTTCGGAGACCTGTGCCAGGCACTGAAGGTGGCCCTGTGTCACATCACCTCCATGGGTGAGTGTTGTCATCACCCCATGCTTCGTCCCTGGTGGGGAACATGGGGACCGGGCAGCTTCAGCATGGCCACATCCTGCTCTCAGGAGGAGAGCATCACCCCACAGCAGCCAAAAAGAGCAAATTTGAGACCAAAAGGACTTCTTACCTCCATACCCTGGAGGTACCAGCAATCTGGGTCTTGTCTTGACCCTGCAACAAGGGGTGCTTGGCTGGAGAACCCCCCATTTGCAAGGCAGCAAGCCCCCAGAAGAGTCCCAGGCCCCCCGGAGCCATCGGGTCCAGCGGAGCCTGCCGAAATGCAGCCGCGTCGGAGGAGCCCTGGAGGTACTTGTAAGACAAGGGATGACATGCTTGATGGGACTTCTTAATTAGATCTCGCTAAACCAAAATGTACCGGGGCTCCCCTGGCAGAACAACGTCAGACAAAACATTAATCACGCTCCAAATAAATAATTAAAACTTTGGGGCTCTTAGAAGGGAAAAAAAAAAGAAAACAGGAAAAAAATCAAAGGCATCAGCACCAGCCCATAATAAGGAGCACTGCTGCTGGATCCGGCAATGCCCTAGCCTTTGCCTGGTGGGGGAGCGGAGCCGTGTTCCCAAGGCCACCTGAGCCAGGTGGGACCCGACTTGTTCATTGGAATCTGTGCCCAAAGTCCCAGGAGGTGTCAGGATGACGTTTGAGACCTCATAAGCTCATACCTGGAGCTATGACACATCCCCATCTCAGCTTTACGTTAAAACATGTCTTTTCACAACTGGCACCTGTGGACTCAAACGATGGATTAAAAAAAACTTATTTCCCCCCTGGTTGGCTCATGCAGTGCTCTGGGACATCATCCACCATCACCTTTGGGATGTTGAGTGGTACCCAGATCTTGGGCTCCAGCAGATGCCTGATGCGGCGTGGGAAAATATCTTTACCCAGCACTTAGGAAACACTTTGGGGAGAAAACAACAAAAAAAGGCTTGAAAAAGGAAGCTCTGCCTCCCCATCCCCTCTTCGCCGGAGCAGAGATGATTACTCAGTGTAAGCAACGCAGAGCTTAAATTATGCATGGAGCCATTTGCATCAAAGAACACGATTGAGGCAGAGCCGGTCCTGTCCCTCCCGGCTCCCCGGCCAAGCAGGCGGGATGGTGGGAAGGCTCCTTGGGACCACGCATCCCCCATCCCAACACCAGCCATGGCCAAAGCCTCCAAGCTGACAGTTGGTGATTAATTTAATGCAAAGACCATATTTTTTTTAGCTTCTGTTTTTTCTCCCTGTAAGGCTGCGATGCTGCGGGGAAGCGGGATGTTTTCTGCCAAGGATGGAGCAACCCCGTAGCACTTGGATACGGCCACCAAGAGGTGATGCTGCTCACCCAGAAGCTGATGAAGCCTTGCTGGTGAGCAGCATCCCCAACCTTCATCTTCCTCCTCCTCCCAGCCCTTCCCCAGCGCATCACCTGGGTACAAAGCTCACTAGGAATGAAGGACTCCACCAAACCCCTCTTTATTACATTAATATTTACCGGTAATGAAGCCAGCTAGCACTTCCAGCTCCAATCAAATTAGGAAAGCTATAATGAACAAGAAGTGGTGCATTAATTCATTAGCAGGGAATTACGCTAAATTATCTCAGCAAATACAGCAAAACTTTAATTTACTGGCGGTGTTTTCAAATGGCTTTTGCTCCTTTGTCTCCATTTACACCACAGCGTATATTTTTTTTCTGGCAGCAAAACCACGAGAAGTGAATTAACTCCATCTCCTTGGGGAAATGCTTTTGTCTCTTGGATGGGAATAAATACCTGTAAGAGATACCAGAAATTTTCCTTTTCAGCTCCTATTTCAGGTCTGCGCAGAGAAAATGGATATTATTTACAATAAACAACTTAAGTGCTCAGGAAACACCTCTGCAAAGGTCACTGCCGGTAAAAGCTCCACCAGCGGCATCGTGAGGCTCAGAACAACGTTCTGCTTTGCTGATCATCACAGAAAGTGGTAAAGGAGGAAAAAAAAAATATGTGTAGCTATTTCCTTGAACATGTGCAGGCAGCACATTAATAATATACGTCTTCTCGGGGAAATTAGCCCTGATCCTCAGCTGCCACTTTGTACGTGCTTAATGCATAAATTTGGGCATCAAAATGTAATGGGGTCTTTAACATCCGCAGACCTGTGTGGATGCAGAGAGCTGAGAAAGGGCACAACTTGTGTCACGTCCTCAGCCTGACCCGGCTCAAGAAATAAACCCCCAGACCCTTCTCATCCAAGCGCATCGCATCTGGGGTGGTTTCCCTTCACAAGAGCCAACCCCACGTAACATCAGTGACGGAAAAGCCCCTCTCGCGGGTCCCCTCTCCCCACACATCTTCGCTTTAAAAAGAAAAAATAGAAGATAACTCTTAAAACCACCAGAGGGTATTTTTCCCAGGGCAGGGGGAGGGGGTAATAAAAGGAGTATTTATTTATTTTTAATTAATTTCCCATGTGCTCACAGGACTCCAGGAGCTGCTGATGCAGGGACACCTCTGCGGTGGGAGGCCATGGCCAAAGCCCAGCCAGAAAAAAAAAGCAGGGCAGGGTCCAGAAGACATCTGGGGCAGCAAGAGGATCCTCGGGACACCAGGGAACTTATTCACAGGGGTAAAACGAGGGTGGAACGGAGCCCCTTGCACCACAGGGCATGGGTGCCTGCAGCCTCCTATTTAAACGACCAGGTCTGCAGCAACACACAGGCAGCATTTAAGGCAAGAGAGTTCTTGGCTTGGGGAGGAAAAGAAAAAAAAGGCAATAAATAAGGCTGGGAAGCACAGATGTACCTCCCTGCGGCTGCAGGGCTCCAGGAACCAGGTTTTATTTGTGTTTAATTGCCAAGCAGGCAGCTCAGGGCAACAGGGAAGGCTCCTTCCTTTCCAAACTGGAAAATAACCCCCTGAAATGACACCCTGGCCTCAGCGACCTGGAGTTTTCCATCAGATTTGGCAAGTTCGGTTGCTTTTTAAGCCATCTACCTTACGGACCAGGAGTCCTTTGCAGAATGGTCCCTCCTGCCAGACGGCAGCACCGTGAAGGGGACAGTCCCATGGGATGAAGTGAAGCACCTCAAGTCTCGCCACATCAAATATCCCGCTTAAAAATAAACTGCAGCCCCTGGAGTTGGAGGATGAGGGTGAACCACGGTCAGAGAGAAGGCTGCCTGGCAACACAAACTCCTCGCGTACTGCAACAAGACATTATGGAACGGCCAAAATGAACATTTCCTCCTTTCCCCCTCAATTTTCCCTTTCCCTGGTTGCTGCTGCATCTCCAAGGAGGTCATCTCCAGCCTGCCCTCGGGTGCCACAGTGGTGCAAACAGCTGGTTGTCCAAGCGCCTGCGTCCAGGTTGGTCCAGGGCTGCTGCTGTCTCTCCAAGCTCAACCCCATGGAGATGTGGCCAGGCCACCCCTCAAGGCACAGGCAACGGGACCTCCCAGTCCACCCAGACTCCCTGCAGCCTTGCAAAAGTGAGTTGCTACAAGCCCCAGCTCACTTCTTGGGAAAGTCTTCCATTAATTATTTTTTACCCTGTTTTAAATTGTTCTAACAACAGATGGGCCATGCCCAGAGAGGGACAGGGCAGAGCACCTCCTGCCGTGGAGGAGGGAGATGGGAATTGATGCTCACACCACTCCCACAGGACAGCGTGAGTCTGCAAATGAACATGCCAAGCAGCTCGCTTTTTACCCTGAAACTCCTGCAAGAAACACCTGATTGTCCTCCTGCATGGTAAATTATTTTCCTTTTAATTAATACCTTGAAGGCTACTTACAGCCTATCACCAGCATCTCCATATAACTGGGCACTTACGGCAAGCTGGAGACACAAGTGAATAACCACAATGCATCCTCGTTCGCATTATTAATTCCCCCCAAATTGATTGTTCTGCCAGCATCTTACAGCTTTCTAATTAAGTCTTTACTCAGACGCTCTTGGCATGCGAGAGAGATGATTGCTAACTGAGACCAGCAGCAGCAGTTATGGGACTGGGGTTGATGGGGCTCACAGCTGGGAAAGAGCAGGTGAGTTGGGCAGCCATCCCATGCACTTTCTCTCTTCACCCATCGGGGTTGTGTTAAACCAGAGGGGAAAAGCAGCCCGGCAATATCACCCATTCCATCTCCAGCAGGAGATCTCACTGCCTTTGGGGATGGAAGAGTGGCACCTGGCACTGCCCAGCTCTTAAAAGCACCCAGTAGCAAATTCCTGGTCCCTTAATTGGATAAACACTCCATTGTCCTCCCTGAGACACCTTTGCCCCCCCAGCTCCTTATTCTACCTACAGCAGTCCTGGCTTTGGGATACTTTGCTCAGGGCCAGATTTCTGGGAGAAGTTTCTCCACCAAGCCTTTCTCCTCCTTGGTCCTCCTATCAGATTTTTTTCCTGTTAAAAGGTGGGGGGGGGGGGGGGGGGGGGAGGAACAAAACACAATGGTTTGGGATTAATAATTCATTAGAGAATGAGTAGCTGTGTTAAATCATAGTACTAAGATCCACACACGTACCGGCTGCCCCAGGGGAAGCCAGCAGTGTTATAAGCAACAGTAGCCAATGTGAAGCCCCTCCTGGGCTGGCAAGGGGGATTGATAGGAGGAGAAGGCAACCTGGAGCCCAACAGCTCCCAGCACAAGTCTTTCCTCCTGAAGATGGGCCTCAAAAGAGGGTCCAAGCACAGGCTCGGGAATTAGTGCTAATAGGATCAGATCCAAGTGCTTGGAGCCCAAATCCCAGCCAGATTTCCTCCCCAGGATGCTGAAGCCCTTCAAGGAGAGAAGGTCTGTGCTGATAGTTACCTCCATGGAGCCTGCACCAGTGGAGATCACAAGTCCACAGCTTGAATTAAGAAGAAATAACCACGAAGCTTGGCTTGTTTATTAAGCTCCTCATGGGTTTGGGAAGGGAGGCAGTGCTGGCAGCACATGTCCAGCATGGGAACTGGGCTTCCACAGCTGGAAGAGCTCCAGGAGAACCATGACACCCAGTCAAACCCCTGTGGCATAGGACAACAGTGACCAGAGCAGCAGGTGGCAGATTTCTTTGGAGGGTGGGAAGAAAGTGGCTTCATAAATGAGCAAGAAGCCTCAAGGTAGATGGTTGAGAGGACCACGTATGTGGGACTGCCCGTAAAGGACAACCTCCAGCTCACATCCAGGGGACAGGGCTGGGTCTCTGTGCCCTCAGGAGGAGCACCAACAGCCTTTTGGAAGTTCAGCATCACAGCCTGGCCACACACTCAGCCCAGAATTACAGCGCACATCACCCTGTCAAGGTAAGAATTAAGGAAAAATAAAAAAGGGGGTTTTGATCTTTTGTAGCTCCTTCAGGAAGTAGCTCGTGCATTAAACATGAAGGCTGACAGCCTGATTTGGGAAGACTTCAGCCAAAAAATAAAAAGCTTACACGGCTGCCTCTTTTTTCCACCTGATTATTTCAGCTCAGCTGTTCTGTTCATTAAGAACAGAAGCAGGAAACATTTGCCCTAAGCACATCATCCCCAGGCTTCCAAACCAAGCGTGCCTGGGGAGGCGGGTTCCTGCCCCGCACCCTGCTGAGCCCACAGAGCACAGGGACCAAGCTGATTTCTCAGGGTGAGGGAAGGCTCATTTCCAGAGCTGTGGCCACACTCGAGCTTTGTTGGAGCAGGTTGTAAGGGGAAATCAGTGGTGCGAGATTGCGTCCTAATGGCTAGGGGATGGCAGCCCAAGAGCTTCAGGGCAGAAGTGCTGCTTCCAGCCTTCAGCTGCCAACTTTAGGTAATGCCTTTAACAGCAGCAGTTTTCAGAAGGTGCTAGCAAAAGCGAAGGACCAGACATGTGAGAACTGGGGCTGCTGGTGTTGCTCTGAGTCAACCTTGCCCCTTTTTACTCTTTATCCAGGGCCAAGAGCAGTTTCCTCAGCTCAGAAAAGGCTGTTGCAAGCATCAATCTTCAACATAGGAAGTTCCATCTAAATATGAGGAGGGACTTCTTTCCTTTAAGGGTGGCAGAGCACTGGCACAGGCTGCCAAGAGAGGTGGTGGAGTCTCCAACTCTGGAGACATTCAAAACTTGCCTGGATATCATCCTGTACAACCTGCTGTAGATGACCCTGCTCTGGCAGGGGAGTTGGACTAGACAATCTCCAGAGGTCCCTTCCAACCCCGACCATTCTGTGATCAGGTCTTTGACTTCTCCCAGGACATAGAAAGCAAGAACAGCAGGCATAAGGTAATTCAGACCAGAAGGATGGAGGGAAGTCAACAGGCTTGGGGATTCTCCTTGCAAAGCACAAGAGGGTCACCAGCACCAACCGAGGCACAGTTACACTTCAAGGAACATTACCCCATCGCTGTGCTCCACCAGGAGCACAGGGTCCTGCACCATATGAAATAAATCAATTTGTTCACCTGATGCAGTTTAGAAAAGCTTTACACCAGGTAGTCCCTCAAAGCACATGGTCCTCCAGCCATGGGGTAAGGGAGTCCTGCAGCCTCCAAGTTGGCCTGGAGGTGACCACCGTGCCCAGGGCATCCTCTGGGGCATGGTGCTGCAAGTGGCATGCAGCCCAGGGTAAGCAAGCTACTTTTGAGAAATAGTTGTGTTACTCAGACTCTTGGAAAGTGCGACTGGTGGTAAGCTGACCACATCAGGAACCGAGACACCAAGAGTTCATACCCAGCTTGAATCTCACCAGGCAGAAGACAACTTAAGCCTTCAGCAGCATAAGCCAAGGGGTCAGAAGCAGCCTATGCTGTGCAGGAGGAGAAGCCAGAGCAAGGAGAATGATTTAACACAGCTTTAAGGCCTACCTTGTGCATATTGACTCCATTTAAGTGCGATGAGGGCTCCTGCGCCCCATGGCACAGCTCCTCCAGCACACCAGGGACAGAGCCCCCACAGCTGCTGCAAGGAGAGGCAATAACAATCTAGGTCTACCTCCTGACCTACTGAGTAAAGGTTTCCCCCCACCCTTTATATTTCAAAAATAGATCTGTTTAGAGTGGATAGACCAGTAGCTTTCCTTATCTGTGCCCTCTCAATTAGAAGTCACCAGTTCCACCTCCCCATCCAGCCATTGCTCCTTACACTCCATACAACTGAGGCCACCGCAACTAGAAGTAACACCCATCTTCATCTCATCCACATCCAACACCAAGTTTTTCTCAGTTCTCCCAGCAGCAGAAGCCATACTCAGCACCAGCACCCACAAAAATCCAAGAGTTAGAGCTGCTGTTGTGTCCTTCAAGAGGTAGTGCCTTCTCACCCAGGCTGCAACAATTCACAACAACAAGCCCAAGACAGAGCTGCTGTTGTCACACCTTCCAGTATCACCCCTGCTAAGGAGGAGCAGGCAGGACTGCTAGAGTCAGGAATCCATTTAGCATCTGTTAGCACCATCAATTCTTCTCTCATTTGCCTGAAAATAGGAGCGACACCTTGTTTGCAGCCAACATTTAGGAGTTCTTGCCATCAGGCACAGCACTGCATGCCAAGTATACAGGGAGCTTCAGCAGCAGCACTGGACACATGGTAAGTCCACTGCAGAGAGACACTTTCCCAAACCACAGCACTTGGAGATGGAGATGCTTTCAGGTGGCAACAGCTCTCCATGTTTTTGGTCCCACCGCTTGTTCATTGGTGGATTCCCAAGAGCTTGTGGCCACCCCAGGAGATAGCTTACCTGGAGAATGGTGCAGGAGCACAGCCCCAACTCTCATCCAAGCAGACCAGAGCAAAGGCTGACTGCTGTCCCTCCTCCCCACTGAGGACACAAGGGGAGGACAGAGACATTTCTCTTTATTAGGGTTGGGGATTTACAATGACACTCCAGGAGGACAGCTGTATTTTCCACATGCAAGAAACAGCCCGAGAGCAGTTAAGCTCAGCACAGTGGCTGCTGTGAGCATGGCAGCTTGGGCCAGCAAAGGAAGTCCCTCAGCAGCACCTGGAAGAGAAAAGAGCCACTTACTACACATTTAATGGCTTTCCACCATCTGTCAGTGGATGAACTTGCAGGGAGCTCTGGGAAGAAGTCCCTCAGACTGTCTTTTGACAATTATACTTGAAAGGCTCTGTCCAGGTATAAAATCATGGGGGATACATTACTAGAGCAACCTGGAGTCACCTTCAGTTGAGACCTGAAGGCACAGTCAAACAACAAGAAGCACCACGTACCATGTGGGGTCTTCCCCGCCGGTGTGAGACCTCCCGAAGAACTCCATAATCCCTGAGCTGGATCAAGGATTAATAGTGGTCCAACTGAGACTTCAGCCTCTGCTGCCTTTGAGGACCCACCTAAGAGGAGATGGACACGAATGAGTTCACAGGGGAGGTAATTCCTGCTTAGTCTGGATTTCAGGGCTTACAGAAAGGCAGACCCTGCAAGAGCAGCTTTCTAGTAATTTTAAACATAAGGACACACAGTTACTTGCTCAAGGACATCGGAGAAGAGCTGGGTTTGTCCTTAAGATGAGATGCATTTGCTAAAGACCTTCCAGCATCTTGGCCATCCCAACTTGGAGGGTGACCCTGCCTTGGAAGTACATTTGGGACACACAGAGCCCTACCTTGCTTAGAAGAGATGTCTCTCTTCAAGCGTCTCCCTGGCCATCTGGCTGGAGGGTTAATTCTCTGGGAGTATCCTTCATATGATGGACAGTTGCCAGTCTCACAGCAGCTACAGATGTCTCCAGTACCCTCCACCGGAACCCAACTGAAACAGAATTACCCATAAGCCCCCTCTTCTCCAGGCTGGTCCCCTCCCTGCATGCCCCAGCTACTCACAGGCTGCTGGCTTTGTTGAAGGAACAGGCCTTGTTCAATGGATTTGGGGCTTGGTCAGCTGGGGAGACCTTCAGGTGGCAGGTGATATAGATCTGGAAGGGAAATTAAACCAACATCCAAGGTTAATTAAATTTGTTCATGCAGAACAGCACAGCTTCTGAACACACTGGAGGAGGAGGGGTAGGCACCGCATCTCACCAAGTTTCTGTCATCTCCTGCAAACTTGAACGCATCAACCGTGAACTGCAGCGTTTCCTGCCTCAGCCTTGGAGAGATGAAGGCTGAAGTGGTGTCATCTGATCTCCCATCCACCAAGCACCTGGACAAGGGTCAGAAGTCAGGGACATCCCAGCCAGCTACAGCAGACCCACCAAGAGAGCACCGCACCCCTTACCCGCTGAGGTCAATCAAGGCATATCGGGGAGAGGAGTTCCTGTCTGGACTCAGAGTAGCAACACAGTCATCCACAAAGAGCCTGAGAGGCACATGGTCCCCAGAAGCAACATCAGCCTGGAGGTGCAGGCTTTCCCCCAGCTGGAAGCCATTGGAGAGTCTGTCAGTGCTCCAGTCATCTGGAAGGTAGATCAAGGCTACAGGTCACTTTGGAGAAAAGCACACTGCCCTCTCTTGCACATGGGACCACATGGCAGTTCTGCAAGATTTGATTTTAGCCCAGACTTTAGCTCTGTTTGGGCACTCAGCATATGGCCAAGAGCTGGCAGGAGCAGGGACCTAGGGAAACAGGGCTGCCAGGTCTTCACCCACCGCTCATGAGGCGCAGGGAGAACATCAGCCTCTCCTCTGCCGACAGAGTGGAGCGGAAGGGAGCCCACGTGGGCCGGAGAGCATTGCTGCTCACGTTACTCTTCCTAAATGGAAGAGAAGAGCATTATCAAAGATGCCACCATCACCTCCAGTCCGTAGGAACAGAGACACAGCCCCCATTTGCTCACCTGGGATAGTGACACTCAATAGGAACCACAGCCGGGTTGGTCCTTACGATAACCAGGTTGCCAGAAGGAGTAGGTTTGTAGGACAAACTTGTTTTGTAGATCAAGGAGTCTGGGGTCAACTGGAAGAAAGATTTGGGAGAGCTGATAAGTCAGTAAAACAAACTAGTCAACCAGAAGCTCAGCCCCATCAGATACCCAGCACTGACTCTGCTAGGACACACATGTCCATCAGCCGTAAAGGCTGACTGCCACATTCCTGACCCAGCACATATAGGGTGCCATCAAGCTTTGTATTGGCACCCCAACAATGTGCCAGCCCTTGTAGGAAGTCAGTCTCAAGGACTTTGGCACTCCAGCAAGTACCCACATCAGGTGGGCCGGGGCTGTAGGACAGTAGGTCTGCAAGCTTCCTACCCCGGATAAACTGGGACACACCAGCCCCAGGCAGCCCTTCTGCTCTCCTGCCGAGGAGGTCAGCAAGCTCCTTTCCCTGCTTCCCCAGTGACCGTCACTGCAGCTTGAAGCCATGCCCAGTTCTCCCCTATGTTCATGCACCCAGTTGCATTTGTCCAAGTCCTAAAGCCACCACGAGCCTTGCTTACGGTTGAGTGTGCACCTCATCGAGGGTAGGACCCATACTCCAAAAACTAGCTCTGCTATGGTCACACCACCCCTCACTGGAGGGCTGCTGCAACCAGACAAGCCCCTCCTCACCCTAAATCCTGACATCACCTTTACCAGATCATTTCTAGGACCGAGACCTTTGCCAAGATGAATTAGGCAGCATGACAGCTCATTGCTCTTCAGCAATTCCCGTTTACCCACCCAGTGCTGGTCAAAGCCCAGAGAAGGCCCATTCCCTACCCGGAGTTACCAGGTATGGAACAGCCCCTCACCCCAGCATCCCACCTCACCTGCAGGGTGCTGCCACACTCATGCAGTCCAGCCATGAAGGTCACCACGGTCTCAGCAGCACTCTGGGCCACAGGCAAGCAGGCAGCCGAGCCCAGGGTCAGGTCCTCAGCCTTGACCAGATGTCCCGTGCCAAAGAGGTCCCTATGCACCGTGACCACCACCTGTGCCTCCTGGCACTGAACAGCCACAGGGTGCAGTGGGGCAGCAGCCTGGAGCTTGGAGACATCCACCCATGCCCAGGGAGAGGGCTGGGAGAAGGAAGGCACATGGGGCCGGCTCCAAGAGGAGTCCCCCCGGACCCTCAAGACCCCTGAGTCCCTTTGAGGGAAACTCCAGGGGCTGTAAGACACTGCTTCAGCCAGCACCCAGAAAAACAGAACAACACCCAGGCTGCCTCCAGGCCCCATCCTGACCACAGAAAAACCAGCTCATGGAGAAAGTGTTGCTCAGGAGCCTTTTATAGCAGCACTCCCAGCAGCCCAACCCAGATGGGGCACACCTGGGGGCTGCAGGCATGGCCCCCACCCAGCCAGGAGCAGCTCAGGACAACAGGACCCAGCTGGGACCATCCCTCCTTCTCAGGGTATGGAGGGTGATTTCCCTGGACCTGCACCTGCAAATTGCCCTGGAGCAGTTTGTCCCATGTCCTTCTTGTCTTGCCTGTTTGGCGTGGCATCAGCCGTTGCCACCTCAGTGGCCAACTGGCCACAAGCCATCTGCTCTTGTCCCTTATACCTGTCCCTGTGTCCTTCTTCCTGTGTGAGACAGAGACAATTTTAGCCACCAACATGGCAAGGGCTCAGCCAGGTTCCCACAAGCATTTCTCCACCGGTCTCCACCACATCATCAGCATCAGCAAATACCCAAAACCCAGGTCCTGCAGCAGCACTGGAGGTGGCACATTCAGAAACGGAGAGGACTTAAACTGCAAAATCCACCTGGGCTCTGGCCCATGTGTGTTGGCAATCTGTCCACGCTGGATTTCATGGGTATCTGCGCTGGGTAATTGTATATCGAGTAATGAAGGCATCATAACCGGCTTATTTGCATAGAAAGCAGAGGTACAAAAGCCGATCTTCCCATAATAGCAGCTGATAAGTGAATGGCAGGCATAATCAAGAGATTAATTGGCCCTCATGTGTTAATTATGTTAATTGGCACAGCTGCTCGTGTGTACAGTACGATGACTAATGGCTCTACATCACTGAGCTGGATGTAGAGGTTGGGAGGGGTCACTCAAAGCTGTGTGCTGTGGTGACGGAGTCTGGTGAGCGGGGTCCCCTTGACACGGGGGTGATGCCCTGCACGCACCCGCTCTTCAGCAGCGAGGCTGAACAAGGCGGGAGAGGGTTTTTTAGCCTGAGTGGTTGTATTTGTGTAACATGTTTCTCATGATGCTTTACGGGGGTGCCCAGGGAAATGGGGTTTACTGGCTGAAGCACCTTCCTCCTGGTCTGCTAAGATCTGCAGGATAGGTTTGGGGTGGGGTTGGCTTTGCGCTGTTTGCTTTTAGGGGGGACCTCAGCCACGAGCTGGATGAGTAAAGCTCCCACCAAGACCAAGGGGGTGCACTGAAATTCCTGGTGGGATCCCCTTCCCTTGCTGGCCCATGCATTAAGCATTCCCTGTTGCCTTCCCGGAGCATGAATAATGCCACACACGTGCACGCTGTCCTTTTCTGGCAAGATCTCTGTGTCCCAGCCTTGCCCCTTATATTTTTATGAGTGATGAATAAATGATACAACAAGAAAAACCTCTCCAGCAGCTCAAGCCCTCTTTATTAATTCAGCAAGCAGTGGGTCATCTCCGAACCCAGCTCATCCTTGTGCTACGTGGGTTTCCTTTACCCCTCAAGATGGGTTTGCTTGGGGGGGGCTGCAGCCAAAGGCATCCAGGAGGGTGTGAGGTGATGCTCATGTTGCCCACAGCCCCATCACCCAGCCTGGCAGCAGGACATGGCACTGAAGGTCCAAGGGGTATTCACCCAACCTCCTGCAAACCATCTCAATGAGGAACCAGGTCAACATGGACGGTGCCTGCACCCCATCACCTTTACTCCCGCTCCAAAGGGAGAGGTGCAGCTCACCTAGAAACACAAGGACCCACATACAGCTCAAGCCCTGTGTTTCACGCCAACACAGCCCAAAGTTTCTCTGCTCAAAAGTGTGTTTCTCACACCTTGCAATATCTCCAGCCTAAGGTTGGCAGGTCAAGGTCCCAGGAGAAGTATGGTGTGAAATAAATTCTGGTGTCTGGGATGAAAACGGGGATGGGAGATTCACTGGCCTTAAAAGTCTCAACCTGTTGGGTGGGGAACAGCTTTTATTCCGGTTTGGGAGCAAAAGAGATCAATAGGCAGCAACAAAACCTCCCCATCCACCGCCTCCTGGCTCTCGCGCCACAGCAAGTGCCACATCCATCACTGTAATCTCTATTTAATGGTTCTAAAGGAAACCCTTTCCATCTGCAAAGTCCTCTGACTACAGCTTTCCACTGGGAATGAAGGACACTGGGGGCCATCTCCTTTTTGCTGTAGTGGTCTGTCCTTCCCTGGGCTAACAGGAGCTCAGGGTCTTCATTGAGGTCTTCTAAGGGGAAGGCCAACGGTTGCGTACGCCCCATCCATGCTCCTCGGAAAGCCTTTGGTTGAGGAGGACGAGTCCCATGGTGGAGGTCTTTGACTCATGCTGTAGGAAGCAATATCACGTTGACCCTTTGGGATGAGTGTCCTCCTGAATTTTTCATTTTTATACACAGCTTCACCACCTGAGAGGAGAAAAATCATTTCTCCATCAGGCACGGAAAAAGAACTGCACTGTCGGCACATTTTCCCTAGATGGCTCATCCGAAGGCATCCGTTTATTTGTCAGGGTCCTTTTTCACTGGAGTGTTAAATACTGTATTAATAGGGGAACTGAATGCTTCTCTGGCAATATTTAAGCAACGTCTCCTTACCTGAGACAGCACATGCTTCTCTGAGGCTCATTAAGCAACACCAACCTCTCTTTGCCGCTCCCCGAGAAAATGATGCTATCACCGAGTCTGCAGTGCAGCGGCTCAGAACCCGCCTGCGACAGCATTGCCGACGGGGTGGTGGGGGTGGTTTGTCTCACCCACCGTGAGTAATGACGGTGAAAACGACATTGAGATGCCACCCCATCGTAAAATGACACTGAAGCGGCACCCCAATTCCCTCGCCCCCACGCCACGCTTCAGCTGCACATCCCGAAGAGAAACGAACCCCCCCCCCTCCCCGCTTGGCTAATGCAGGAAAATTGGAGTTTGAGAACGATATCGCTCATTAATTTTCCTGGCTGGAGACAACTTCTTCATGCCAGGTAGGGGTTTTTTTTTTGAGCAACATCACCGTTTCGTTTCAAATCTCTCTTAAACGACTTCTGAGTCACGGCGATAAATACTCCCCGCGCTTCCTTTCTGCTTCAGATCCCTTATAACTGCTGATGGATAAATTGCTTGAGTTACCCGGGATAAATCACGCAGGATAGCCAAATCTGTAATTAAAATGTCTCTCAACCCCGCCGTTAACTCTGACTTAGTGGGACCAGGTGCATTGCGGCTGGAGGGAATAGCCCGCTTGGGATTTGGCTCCAAAAAAAATGGGTCCAGGGAGGGAGAAACGGGCTCTGAAAGCACCAACTCCACATCATTCCCTTGGGAATAACACGTCCCTCTTCATTCCCCATCAAAAGGATTTGGGTACCAGGATCAATGGCACAAGTGGAAAGTTTTTCAAGGCCTTTTTTTTTTTTTTTGCCAAAAAGGAGCTTTTGAGTGTGCCAGCACTCTCCATTGGTCCCGACTTGCCCATGGAAAGCAAATCCCCCAAGCAGAGCTAGAGCGGAGCTGGGTGATTTCTCCATCCCAGTTGTTGCACTGGGAGGAAACAAAAGGTAAATGAAATGAAATAAAATAAAAACTGGTTATACGTGACAAATCCTGGGGTTTTAGAGCGATTTAAAGCTTTTTTTGGATGTGGCTTCCCGGGAAAAGCTATGAGCAGAGGTAAAAAGTGGGTTTTTAAATTCCCTCTCCCTAAGAGGAGCTTCCCCCCACAGGGTCACGGCCCCAGCCTCAGAGCTTTGCTCCTCACCTTCATCAGCTGAGCAGCGAGAAGATCCAGCCCTGGGGCTGTTTCTGGGCTCCGCTTTTCCCAGGAAAGTCAGATATTACTTTTGCAGTGGCCTTAAAATCAGAAAGCGGCTCAGCCAGGTTGCTCTGAGCTTTCCAGCTGAATTTGGGTCTGGCCTGGCACTGTAGAGGTCAAGAACTGGGTATTTGGGGGCAGTGTAGGAGGTGGATGCTCCTCATCCTGATGAAGGGCACATCACCCCATGGAAACAAGCCCATGGAGAAAACGGTGCTTCTTGCAGATCCTTCATCTCTGGAAAACAATGCCAGTCCACATGGCAGGGCAGGGACACCCATGGGTGCTGGGCAGCTTTGGGGTCCGACCCACCTCGCAGGGTTTCCAGAGCATCCCTCCTGCCTTGAGGGACATGCCCCCATCCGTGAGCAGGACAAGGGGACAACAGGCACAGAGAGCAATGCCACTCCGCAGAGCACCACGGGGACACCATCCCATCCCATCCCATCCCATCCCATCCCATCCCATCCCATCCCACCACACCCCACGCAGTCCTCAGGGAGAGGCAGCATCAAGGCTCAGCATCTCCATCCTCCCCTCCCTCCGTAATGAGGTCAATAGGAGAAGCAGGAGCCCTTTATTTATTATTGATGGGAAGAATCAAGCGGCCATCAATCGGCACTGGGGAGAGACTCACCCCGGCACTTTCTGAAATAATCTGCCAAATGCGACTTTTTGGTGTGTTTTTACCCGTCGGAGGCGTTTGGATGAACTCACAGCCTCACCTGCCCCCGGGAGGGATGAGAGCAAACACGAGTGAGCTCCGGCAGCCGAGCTGCTGCCAGCTCTCAGGGCTGGGTCCTTCACGCTCTGCATCCCTGTTAAATCCCACTTTTCCCAGCTGCCGGATTCACTAATTTCTGGGAGCGGGTGGAGAAGGGTGTTGGGGCTTTTGGGGAATAGAAAAAAAAAACCCCGCAGAGCAACGGCATCGTGGCCAACCAGCCTCATCCCTACCTGTGTCTCATCCACAGCACCCATAAACCAGCGTGTTGGATTAAGATCTTGAAGAAGGGGATGGGTGGTTTCTTTCCCCCATCACCTGGACAGCCCCACAAGCAGGATGGCACCTGGGGACAAGGGGGACAACTAAGCTCCTCCTGGGGTGCTTTACCCCGTACCAAGGCCCAGCGTATCCTCCCAGGGACAGAAGTGAGGGGCTCAGCCCTGAGCAGAAGCTCACAGTTTGGGATGGCCCATCAGCCCGAGCCACCTAAGCAATATTTTCCCTGGGCTGCCATAGCTTAATCATCATTTTCTCCCTTGCCACCCTGAAGATCTCCTTTCTCTGCATGGCCCAGACTGTATTTTGAAAAAAAAAAAAAAAAAGAAAAACTCAAATCTGTCCAAAGAAATGCCCCAGAAAGCTCCGAGCTGGAGGAGACATCCCCAGGAATGCTGGCACCATCTCAGGACCTTTAAAGTTGTCCTGAATGTGGCGACAACTCATCCTGCCACCCACCAAGGAGCTGGGGGTGGTTAATGGCTTCATTCCCCCAGCCCAGCCTCTGGGTGCTAAATAATATTAATGGTACCTCCTGCCACCTCATTAAAAATCACTTAATTCAGGCTGTAGATCAAAGCCCCTAAACGAAACCGTCATCCATCCCCGCCCTAACCCCAGTTTGGTACCAGTACGCTTTCCCTTGTCTTGCTTTTAGAAATATTTATTCTATTGAAATGCAGAGGCTGCCTTCACGCTCAGGGAAGGACAGCTAAAAATAATCCTCCATGGGTGATTTAGAAAGGTCCCTTCCCCACCGGCCCCGATCAGACCGCACTCGCATCCCATCATTGGGATCTACCAGTCCAAATCTTGGAGCTGTCTCAGCCAGATGACGGGATTTTGCTTTTCCTTCCGCTGCTCGAAGTATTAAAATAAAGAGGAGGGATGAGGGCAGGCACCTCTCCGTCGCCGGAGGGGTTTTCTGCCTGTGACGGATGAGGGTTGCGCGGTACAAAGTGCTGCGGTGGCAGCAGGGGACCGAGGGACAGACTGGGCTGAGAGGGGGACATAAAAGTTTTGCTCCAGGAATTTCAATAGTTAAACTAATTACGGACAAAGCTGCATCATGGAGACCACACGGAGCCTGGAAAGCACTGTCCAAAACAACCCCCGAATTTATTTGTCAAGGCACAAAAAAATCCCCTTCAGATTCTGGATTTTAAATAACAACGAAAACCAGAAGAGCCATCGAGGGGCACAGTGAGGACTTCTCCACCCACCGAAGCGGGACCACAGGGACACTTCACCCTCTTCACCCCGGCAGCTTGGGTGGCCCCACACACCCTGCCGGTACCCACCAGCAGAGAGAGGACCCCCAGGACACGCAAGAGGGCAAAGACCCCTGACCGCATGGGAACCATGTAGGCTTGACCCCACGCACCAACCAGGTTCGTCCCCACCAGTGCTTTAGCCCCCAAAGCACCAGTTGTGTCACCACGGGGAGGACAGGGAGGCTTCACCTGGCCAGCAGGTCACCCCCCACCAAGCCCTGCCTTTCACACCCCCGCACACCCCCTCCCCCACCGGTTCATTTGAAGCAGGGGATAACTGCCCCGATGGGATTTTGCATTTAAGGCAAAAATAAAAGTCCAGCAGGAACCAACCCGTCAGCCTCACCTCTGTGTCTGGGAAGATCATGGAAGAGATCCTCCAAGAAGCTATGCCAAGGCACGTGGAGGACGGGGAGGTGATTCGAGAGAGCCAGCACGGCTTCACCAAGGTTAAGTCCTGCCTGACCAACCTAGTGGCCTTCTACAATGGAGTGACTGCATCAGTGGACAAGGGAAGAGCAACAGATGTTGTCTATCTGGAGTTCTGTAAGGCCTTTGACATGGTGTCCCACATCCTTCTCTAATTTGGAGAGGTATGGATTCGATGGGTGGACTGTTTGGTGGATGAGGAACTGACTGCATGGTCACATCCAGAGAGTGGTGGTCAACAGCTCAATGTCCAGGTGGAGATCAGTGACAAGTGGCGTCCCTCAGTAGTCCATATTAGGACCAGTACTGTCCAGTATCTTCATCAATGACATAGTGGGATCAAGTGCACCCTCAGCAAGTTTGCAGATGACACCAAGCTGAGCAATGTGGCTGACACACCTGAGGGATGGAATGCCATCCAGAGGGACCTGGACAACCTTGAGAAGTGGACCCATGTGAACCTCATGAGGCTCAACAAGGCCAAGTGGAAGGTCCTGCACCCGGGTCAGGGCAACCCCTGGTATCACCACAGGCTCAGGGATGAAGGGATTGAGAGCAGCCCTGAGGAGAAGGACTTGGGGGTATTGGTGGATGAAAAGGTGGCCATGAGCTGGCAATGTGCGCTGGCAGCCCAGAAGACCAGCAGCGTGGCCAGCAGGGCAAGGGAGGGGATTCTGCCCCTCTGCTACGCTCCGGGGAGACTCCCCTGCAGTGCTGCCTCCAGCTCGGGGGTCCCAACATAAGGAGGACATGGACCTGTTGGAGCGGGTCCAGAGGAGGCCACAAAGATGATCGGTGGGCTGGAGCCCCTCTGCTGGGAGGACAGGCTGAGAGAGTTGGGGGTGTTCAGCCTGGAGAAGAGAAGGCTCCAGGGAGACCTTACAGTGGCCTTCCAGTACTCAAAGGGGGCTTATAAGGAAGATGGGAAGATGAGGACAAACTTTTTAGCAGGACCTGTTGCATTAGGACATGGGGTAATGGCTTCAAACTAAAAGAGGGAAGATTTAGACTAGATAGAAGGAAGAAAATTTTCACTATGAGGGTGGTGAAACCCTGGCCCAGGTTGCCCAGAGAGGTGGGAGATGCCTCATCCCTGGAAACATTCCAGGTCAGGCTGGATGAAGCTCAGAGCAACCTGATGTAGCTGAAGATGTCCCTGCTTATGGCAGGAGGGTTGGACTAGATGGCCTTTAACGGTCCCTTCCAACCCAAACCATTCCATGATTCTATGAACCGCAGTGGTGCAACATGAAAAACTAATTGTCCCCATATGTCCTCAGATCGGTGCATCCATCAGGGCTGAGAGCACCAGCTCTGTCCCCCTGTGCCTGGGGGTCCTGCAGGTCCCATCCATCTTTCTGGAGCCTCCAGAGCTCCATTGGTCGCTCCCAGGGACCTCGCTGAGCCCATCAACCCTCTCAAGGCCTCTGGGCTTGGGAAGGGCACTCGAAATTTGCCCTGGAAGGCACCTGGAAGGCAGGTGGCTCGGCTGCGGCAACACAGGAGCAGGAACAGAGGGTTCTAGAGGGAACGGTCCACCCTGGTTGCTCTCAGCCCAGCATGGGGACGGACAGATGGAGCCTCCTCCCCGTGCACACCATCCCCGGGAAGGATGCACCGGTCTTCAGGGTTCACCAGGGATAAAGAGACACAGCCTCTCTCCAGCCCCAGGGCGCCCCGAAGACGCGGCCAGGGACAGAGGAGGGTGACAGGGTCCGGGACAAAGGGTGGCAGCAGGTCCATGCCCTCCCCAGGGGACCCGGAGCTCATCCCTGCCGGAGACATCTCGGCTGGTCCAGGGCACAGGGCGCTGCTTGGGGGTGTTGGAGCTGCCGTCAATCAATTTCTTGCTCATTATCTGGGGAGGGAAAAATAGAAGAAATAAAAATTGGCAAAGACATTAAAAAAGAATAATAATCACAGAATGATCAGAATCACAGACTGGTCAGGGCTGGAAGGGACCTCTGGAGATCATCTAGTCCAACCCCAATGGATGGACTAGATGGACTTGGATGGACCCCAATCCACAAGTCCAAATTAATGAGTTAATTTGGTTGCCAGCAGCTCCCAGCTCTGGAAAACTGGGATCACCCCTGTAATCCTCCCCACTCCCAGAGCTGACACCAGCCCCGGGCAAATACGAACCGCCACACGTAGGTGTGTTTTTACTACTCCGTCCATCTTCCTGGCTAGAAACCCCACCGCAGCCAGCAAACCCTGGGAGATGTTATTATTCAAACTTCATTTCCGCTGCGAAAGCAGTCGAGGAGCAAGCGGGAGATGTCTCGCGTGTGGGTTTAAGCGAACAGGCCGCATTGGGGATGAAAAGCCAAGGGGGTGGGAAGGCGAGCACAGCCTGCGGCGGCTTGTGAGGGGGAGATAAGGGCAGGGAGGAGGGAAAAAAGAAGAGGAAAAGCAGAACTGGTTGATGCTTCATTAAAGGTGTGAAGGGGAAGGGGAGAAAAAAGGCTTTTATGAACATATTGGAGTGTGGGGGGAACGGCATTAGAGAAAAAAAAAGGGTTAAATTAGCAGCGATTCATCAGCAGCGGAGGCAAAGCCTCTGCCTTTAATAAGAAAGGAAATAAATGAAAAAAAGATTGAGATCTTGGGAGGAGGATGAGTCGGGGAAGAGCGGGGCTGACCCGGCACGGAAAGTGCTGGAGCCCATCACCGGGCTGGGATGGGTGACGGATGGATGGATGGAGGGATGACGGGTTGGCAGCGTCGAGCCGGGAGGTTGACCGAAGATACTGAAAGGCAGAAACAGGAGCCAGGACTCCAATTTTCACGAATTTCCACCAGAAATTCAGCACCAAGCTGCTGCTGGGGAATTCTGCGTGGGGAGGGATGAAGGTCAAGCCTCCCTCTTCGCAAGGTGATGCCAGCAATTCCTCTCCTCTTAGCAAACCCCTGGCAACTCAAAAAAAAGACACAAATTCCTCATGAAGACCCAGGTTGGTGGCACAAGGCTTTTCTCGGCACCGAGAAGAGAAGAAATGCCACATCGGAGCTGTCGGTTGCGCTGCTCCATCACTGCTGGCAAGATACGAGCGGCTGCCAGAGCAAGCGCTGCCCAAGGTGGAGCGGAAAAGTGCTGGGAAAGGATTGATCTGGGGAAATTTGAATGAAAACAGAGGGGGGGGGGGAAAGAAAAAAAAAAAAAAAACAATAAAAAAAATGAAAAAAAAAGAAAAAATGAAAAAATGAGAAAAATTTAAAAAAACGTGCAAAGCATTTGACACTGTCCCACACGATATCCTGGTCTCTAAATTGAAGGGACATGGATTCGACAAATGGACCACTCGATGGATAAAGAACTGGCTGGACGGTCACACTCAAAGAGTTGCGGTCAACGGCTCGATGTCCAAGT
>VUYV01000008.1:1829735-1849202 GCA_008711295.1 Anarhynchus alexandrinus | reverse complement strand
AACACTGAGCCAGGGATATTGGGGTGCATGGGGATGGGTTTGGGGAGCACCAAGCCAGGTGCACCCCAGGTTTGGGGTGCACGGAGCCAGGGGACTGGGGAGCACCAGGCTGGGGTATTGGGGTGGATGGGGCTGGGGGATTGGGAAGCACCAAGACAGGGGTGTTGGGGTGCATAGGGGTGGGGAGATGGGGGGATTGGGGTGCATGGAGCCAGGGGACTGGGGAGCACAGAACCTGGGGAGTTGGGGTGCACGGAGCTGGGGGATTGGGGTCCACCTGGCTGGGGAGTTGGGGAGCACAGATTTGAGAGACTGGGGAGCACTGAGCCAGGGGGACTGGGGTGCACAGGACTGAGGGGGGGACACCAAGCCAGGGATATTGGGGTGCACCGAACCAAGGTATTGGGGTGCAGGGAGCTGAGGGATTGGGGAGCCCAGAGCCTGGGAACTGGGGTGCAGGGAACTGGGGAGTTAGGGAGCACTGAGACAGGATTGGGGTGCATAGGGCTGGGGCATTGGGGTGCACCAGGCTGGGGGACTGGGGAGCACAGAGCTGGGGGACTGGGGTGGATGGGGCTGGGGAGTTGGGGTGCACCAAGTCAAGGGATTGGGGTGAATGGAGCCAGGAATTGGGGTGCATGGGGCTGGGGTGCATGAGGCTGGGGGATTGGGGTGCATGGAGCCAGAGGATTAGAGTGCACAGAGTCAGGGGTTGGGGAGCACCGAGGCAGGGGGATTGGGATACATGCTGAGCCTGGTACCGGCGTTCATGGAGCCAGGGAATTGGGGTGCATGGAGCTGAGGGATTGGGGTACACACTGGACCTGGGCATTGGGGTGCACAGAGCTGGGGAAACAGAACATATGGAGCCAGGGTATTGAGGTGCACACAGCCTGGGCATTGGGGTGCATGGAACTGGGGTACACACTGACCCAGGGCATTGGGGTGCACGGAGTCAGGGGACCAGGGTGCACCCAGCCAGGGGATGTTGGGGTGCACAGACCCTGGGGGGGCTCAGGCGTACAAAGGCAGGGCGTGAAGCCCTCAAAGCTGGGAGGCGCAGACACGCAGAGCGGGGTGCGCAGAGCCGGGGGATTGGAGCACTCATACCTGGGGGACCTTCGGGTGCACAGAGCCGGGGCTTTGGAGCCCTCAAAGTTGGGGGGCTGGGGTGCACGGAGCCGGGCTGTGGTGAGGCAGGAGGGCAGAGCCGTCTCCTCCGGTGAGAACAAAAGGCAGCTGGAGTTTCCCCTGCGGACGCAGGCAGCTTCTGGCTAATAATTTACCCGCACCAGCTCCCTGGAGGCACCACCCCATGCTTGGTGGGAGATGCTGCTGGGGGCGAGAGGGGGGGACCCCCAAATAGTTGGGAGCGGCGGTGCTGGAAGGGGACACCCATGAGGGTCCCCCACCTAGAAGAGCAAGACCTCAGACGCACGAGGCATCAGGACAGCATTCCTCCTGCATCACCCACCCAAAGGGATGTTTTTTTCCTCGGAAAACCCACATCACTGCCTTTTGGAGTTTGCTTTTTTGGGGGTGCAGCCCGGTTGGGCTCTATGGGGGACACCACCATCGCCCCCACAGCCCATGGGGGTCACTTTTGGCTGGGGCAGGGCCATGGCACTGAGCTTCCTCCCACGCTCCCGCACACAATGTCTCCTTTTATACAGCCTCAGGCAGGCCGGCACCCAGCGCCTCTCATCGGGATTGAGACCGGGAAAAGGAACACAGCAGGAAAGGAGGAAGAGGAGGAGGAAGAAGAACAAGGCATCGGGAGGGAGCCGGGCTCTTTGCAAAGGCGATTTTTCAGCCACGCACACAACAGATGTTTCCCCAAAGGAAGCAGCTTTTTGTTTTTAACCTGTTTTTCCGCAGAGGGCCCCTCGACACCAGCAGCTCCCGCCATGTCCCTGAGGCTCCAGCGGCTGCAGTCGGTGCCCCAGATCTGGCCCGCGTGGGAGGTTTGGGTCTCTCACTGCTCTAGAGCAAAGGAAGCTCCTCACCCTTTTGATTACAGAGGAAAGCTGAAACAACCAAACCTGGACAGCTTAAAATTAAAAGGCAAATAAAAATAACCCCAAAACCGCTATATTTAAAGCCATTTGATTTTTTTTTCTCTCCCCTTGCAGACAAGGAAGGATTTTACAGCAACTAGAGCTGGTAATAAGGCCACATGTCTTGACCCAGGCACCGTGGGTGACAGCAGCCAGAACAAGAAAGGATGAAGGCAATATACTTCAAAAGCCTGTGACTAAATCGGGAGCCCTGCAAATCAAGAGGATTCCTCTCTCCCTGCCCAGCCTGGTGTGGGTAGTGCTGGATGTGCAGAGCGGCTGTGCGATCCCAGTTCACTCTGGCTCCAGCTGATGAGTTCCTGTAGACCCAACATGAGCCATGTCAACCCTGTTGGCACATTGTCCCCATCCTTTTATGGGGGCTGATGGAAAAGATCCAACTATCAGCTTCTGATGCTGCAGGAGGGAGCAGGGACCGCAATGGCAGCCCAGAAGGCCACCCATATCCTGGGCTGCATCAGAAGTGTGGCCAGCAGGTCAAGGGAGGGGATTCTGCCCCTCCACTCTGCTCTGGTGAGACCCCACCTGGAGTACTGCATCCAGCTCTGGAGGCCCCAACGTAGGAAAGACATGGACCTGTTGGAGTGGGTCCAGAGGAAGGCCACAAAGATGATCCAAGGGCTGGAGCACCTCTCCTATGAGGACAGGCTGAGAGTTGGGGCTGTTCAGCCTGGAGAAGAGAAGGGTCCAGGGAGACCTTATAGTGGCCTTTCAGTACCTAAAGGGGCTCCAAGAGAGCTGGGGAGGGACTTTTTACAACAGCATGTAGTGATAGGACAAGGGGGAATGGCTTCAAACTGGAAGAGGGGAGATTTAGATTAAATATGAGGAAGAAATTCTTCACTGTGAGGGTGGTGAGCCCCTGGCCCAGGTTGCCCCGAGAAGCTGTGGCTGCCCCATCCCTGGAGGTGTTCAAGGCCAGGTTGGACAGGGCTTGGAACAACCTGGGCTGGTGGGAGGTGTCCCTGCCCACTGCAGGGGGTTGGAACTCAATGATCTTCAAGGTTCCTTCCAACCTAAACCATTCTATGACTCTATGACCATCTGCATGAGCTGATTCCCCCTCCCAACCCACATCAGCAATGAGTCCATGGGCATCTCCAGCATCAAAGCTCAGCAACCCCCAAAAAACGCAGGTGGAGCCCAAGGTTTCTGCAAAGACTCCACCCCCCCTCACCCCCCCCAAAAAAAGACACAAACTCCCTCCACTGCCCAGGGCAGGGCTTCATACCATCATAGCTTCATCACTTCATCCCTTCTCCCAACAGTTCACATAATAAAAGCAGCATCGCGGCTTTGATATCTTAACTGCGAGTACAACTCCGCTCCTGATAGACTTTGAAGGTACAAAGTGAGCATCTGAGCACCAGGAGCTTTTTTAGTGTTAAATACAAACACATACACACACAAAAAACCTAAAAACTAAGGAGCTTGGAAACAAAGGCAGAGTTTTCAACATCAAAACTAGCTAAAAATTAAAATCCCTGCTGCTTGCAAGCCTGCTCATAATTAACAATGAAAGGGCTTCCAGGGAGGAATTTAAATAGTAGATGTTCTCCATCCCAAATGATTATTTTTGGCTAATTTTCCTTCCTCAAAACCTGCAGTACCCAAGGTATGTGCGTAAGAAATGTGCATAGTAATGAAGCTGACAAAAAAAAAATACAGAAAGGGAAAGAAAAGGGCTGTGATTTGCAAGTTTAATTTCACGCTCAGCCAGAATTTGATCAAGGGGAGGAGGGATAGCTGGAGAGGATGGATGGAGGTGCCAGGGCAAATCCGGAGCCTCTCAACAGGGTGTCCACAGCAGTGTGAGGGTCAGCTCCATGCATCCCAGGGGAACTTGCATGGCTGCTTCTCCTTCCCATCAACAGCACAGGAATACCGCACAGCACCAGGAGTTCCCAGCTGCTAACGAGGTAGAAATCAAATATGCGATGCCCAGGAGGATCTCCTGTATTTCCTTCCAGCACAGGGCATCTGGCACACATCATCTTCATCATCTATTCAGTACAAGGCAGGGGAATGGAGGGTAAACCCCACCTTGGCTACGTGCAGATTTCCAGCCCCCAAGAGCTGCCCAGATCATCCGTTTCGGAGCCCCGAGGAACCAAACATCAGCTGGATCCACGCGGCGGTAACTGTGGTATCTCTATGGGCAACAGCCGCAGCTACTCCACTGCAGGATCCTTGGACATATGGAAAATGGCTCTGTTTCCTCTCTCTGCAGCCTCAACCAAGGAACATCACAGTGGGAAAATGCAAAGGATGTGGAGGAGCAGGAATGAGGTTTTGAGGCTGATTTGGACCAAGAGCGAGCCAGTCACAGGAGCAGACAAGCACCACGATGTTACCATGGGGCTCCAAAGCCTTTTTTTGATGAGGCTGCATCTGGATAACCTCAATCCTGCTCGCTCAGGAGGAAGAGAGCTGAAACACTTTGGATGTGGCCATCCTGAGACGCAGGGTCAGGGCTGGGGATGGTGAGTCACTTGCCACCGGCCGAGCGCAGATGTTTTCAGTCTGTGAGTGTGGCAGGAGGCTGCTTTGGAGAGAGCTCAGCATTTTTGCAGCACACAAGGGTCATTCATAAGCAGAGCGCCCAGCAATGGACTCCAGATGCAGAATCACCCCAGTGCGACGCTAGCAAAACTGGGATGAGTTCCCAGCTGTGGGTGCATGCCTGGCCAAGCCTTGATCCTGCACCTGAGCGGCACCCAGGTATGCACCAGCCCTTCACCCTCTCCTTCCCAAGCACAGACCCAGCAGTTCCCCACCACCAGGAGATGCTCAAATTAGAATCATCTAGGTTGGAAGGGACCTTTGAGATCATCAAGTCCAACCATTAACCCAGCACTGCCAAAACCACCAATAATCATGTCCCTCAGCACTACATCTACCCATATTTTAAACACCTCCAGGGATGGCAACTCCACCATTTCCATGGGCAGACTGTTCCAATGGTTGATAACCCTTCCAGTGAAGAAATTTTTCCCAATATCCATCCTAAACCTCCCCTGGCACAACTTGAGGCCGTTTCCTCTTGTCCTATCACTTGTTACTTGAGAGAAGAGACTGACCCCCACCTCTCTACACCCTCCTTTCAGGTTGTAGAGAGCGATAAGGTCTCCCCTCAGCCTCCTTTTCTCCAGGCTGGACAACCTCAGCTGCTGCTCATAAGTTCTCCAGACCCCTCACCAGCTCCATTGCCCTTCTCTGGACAAGCTCCAGCACCTCAATGTCTTTCTTGTCATGAGGGGCCCAAAACTGAACATGGTATTCAAGGTGGGGCCTCACCAGTGCAGAGTACAGGGGGACCATCGCTTCCCTAGTCCTGCTGGCCACACTATTCCTGATACAGGCCAGGATGCTGTGGGCCTTCTTGGCCACCTGGGCACACTGCTGGCCCACTTTCAGCTGCTGTTGACCAACACTCCCAGGTCTTTCTCCACCAGGCAGCTTTCCAGCCACTAAGCCTTTGAGCCCAGGTTTGTCCTGCAGTTCAGACCAGCTCCTCCAAATGGTTCCCCCCTAAATTCAGGGGGGCTTTATCCATCCTAAACTCCAGATGGGACTCAAGATGGCAATAGCCAAAGGTGCTTGAGGTCTGGCTTGCCAGTCCTGGTGCTCCCGCAACTGCAGATGAACAAACCTTTCTGACTTTTATTTGAAAAGTTAAGGATTTAGTGGGACCAGCACCCCAAATTCACCCTGGGGAGCCCCAGTGCAAGGGCAGGGGTGAGAGCATGCACCAGGGGGACTGGGCAAGGGTCCAGCACTGCCATAACCTTCACTTAGTTTTCCCCAAATTGTTGTAAAATAGCCCTGAAGGGTCTGCAAGGGGTAATGAGGGAGGGCGAGCAGAGGGTTACCCCGTCACATGGGGGTCTGCCACCCCCTGGAAAAAGCTTCTAAAAGCCCAGGTCAGCAGAACCCCACCGACACACGTGTGCCAAGGGCACTTATGTTCACCCAGGGGCTCTCAGTAGCAGGAAGATGAAGTTCTCCTGATTGCAGAGGCTTTTCCACTGCCTGCCTCAGACCAGGCACTGCGGGACGAAAAGGACCCTTTTTGTTTCCACTGCATTGCCTTTCAGGCATGAAGAAGCGAGCTCTTAGGCTGAGCTGTGCACCAGGAGAGGACTTCCCCTCCCCAGACATGGAAAATGCGGCTTTTTTTCCTCCTCTTTTCCTCCCCCTTGGTTTCTGCATCCCTCCCAGGCAGCACCCAGCCTTGCTGCCATCAGCATCTACAGCATGAAGCCTGCAGCCACCACCTCTGCTCTCCAGTAACCCCACTGGACTGTGAGTGCGAAGGGATGCTGGGACTCATCGTCACCAAACAGCCAGCAAGGACAGTATGAAGGAAGGAAAAAAGTCTCTTTCCTCAAACCTGAGAAATATATGAACTGCTCCTCCAAAGCCATCGTCCCTCTGTGCTCAGCTCCAAGCATCGCCAGAGCCTTCATCTGTCCCCGCAGCATCCTCCGCTGTCCCAGAGCCGCCCTTATGGTGGGACAGCCAAGGCCTGTCCCCCCATCATCACCCTCCAGCCGGACTTTGAGTGCCAGCCTGGAAAGGACCAAGCAGGAGCACTGCACCTGTAAAACATGGGGTCAAAGAAGTGCCCCAAGTGCAGCACCAACAGCTTTGCAAAACACATCTCCCTGTCCTGCACATGACCGGGACCACCAGACCCCCCCCAGCTCTGGTCCTGCCACATGTGCTCTTTAATATAGACTGAGCCGGAGGTGGGGGCAGAAATGGGGGGCTGCAGAGTCCGCCCTGACATGGGGTGAAGGTCCCACAGTGCTGGCAGCTCCCTCCCAAATTTCACATCTCAGAGGCAGGAGGAATTTCACAACAGGGATGTCTCAAAGGTCATATCCACACATTTCCCTCTTCCCTAATGGATAGTCCCATTAAGCCCCGCAGCCTTCATTGCTTTCTGATGACAGCAACCAGACACAGCTTTCCAAACACTGCCACGTGTCCACCTCCTACCTGCCTGCCATCATCCCTAGCAAGCACATTTAACTGGTGTCCCTGTACCCATCATCACTGCATCATGGGCTCGCTCTCCCAACCGCACCAGCCAAACTGCCCGTTGAGAGAAACGCAGGCAGGAGCACAGGGTTTTCTGGTTCAGTTGCAAAGCACGTGCTGCATTTTCATCTCCCAGGAAATTAATTCAGTTCAGAGCAGCCTGGCTATCTGTAAATATTAGTAAGGTATTTTCTTATCAGAGGGAAGTCACAGGGCTTTTCTTTTCCCCGGTAACACCTCCACAAGATTGCTTTCACTATGGCTTTCATCAATTCATGATATAAAAAAAAAAAAAGTTTTATCTCTAAAGCCTTTCCTTAAGGTGTCTTCAATAAACTCAAAGCCCAACGTTGCAACAATAAGCAAACCTCATGTAGGCAGCGCAGCAGCACCAGCACAGCCAGCCTCAAGCGCACACGCGAGGGAAATCAAGCGGAATAAATACCTGGGCAGCACCGAAGTGGAGCCGCAGCACTGCGGGATGGGATCACCGCGTCCTAAGGAAAGTGGTGACACCACCGTTCAGCCGTGCAGAACTTCAAAAGATCTCACAGCAGTGAAGAACAAACCATGCCCGAGCCATTAGGTACTCAACCCGTTTACACGCAAGATAAGCTGCAAGGGATAAGCGCCGCTCGCAATTTGTGCGCACACAAACACCCGGTTTGCCCAAAAGCTGCGCAGACTCTTAAGGCAAACTCCTAAGGGTTGACTCAACACTTTACAATTTCAAAGGTATGTGAAGTTGGCCAAACCTTATAGCAGGGCGCGACTGAGCTAATGCAAAGCTTTATGCTATTTCCCCACCAAATATAACCTTAATCAGCCATGCAGCTGACTTGATGTAAACAGTGGGGAGTCTGAGGCTGTGTTACATCCTAATACATTTTGGACCTCGGCTCCTGCCTGGGAGATGCCCACCAGAGACCATGCAGGACCTGGCAGCGCGGTGGGCGGCAGGTCTCGCTTGGCAGCCTCCACCACCCGGTCGTTGCTTACCATCTGCTGCGCCAGCTCCTAAGGCAGAGCCTGCTGTCAGCCTGCAGACGGACACGCAGCCCTGACCTCTCCTGCGCAGCACCTCCACCGCTCCAGCAAAAACCTCCCCAGCACAGCAGCATCCCTAAAGTAAAGGGACCACCGTGCAATTAGTGCCCCTGCTGTTCGACACACCAAATATCCCTTTTAAGCCCAGTTTCCTAGGGAAACTAAGTGCTGAGCACACTGCTGGCTGTCCCTCCTCTCCCCAGGAAAGCAGTAGCAAACTTTACTTAAGCCTGAACCAAGGTCGAATCCCAAGGGCTGGTTTGGTTCCTACCAGCTTGGGTAGAAGTTCAGCAGAAGAAGGAGTCAGAGCAACACACGCAGCCCGGGGTGGCAGCCAGCTGGCATTGCAGCACATGTCCCGGCTGTCCATCAGCTGCTCCATCCTAAACATAATCTATGCCATAGCTGTCCCTGGGAGGTCATGGGGGAGAAGGTGCTACTACAGTGGTGGGAAAGGGACGAGCCAAAGGAAAATGAAGCCTTGAGAGGGCATAACCCCCACGCTGCTGCTCCCGGAGCAGCTGATTTCAAGAAGCCAAGCGCGAGTGCACCACATTTCCAAACTCACCCACACATTTTTGGAGCCCACCCTGTGCTGCACAGAGCAGAGCTATTTTCCAAGAAAAGCCCTTCCCAAAGCAGCTCCTCCATCTCAGCACCAGCATCCTCCTCCTCCTCCTCATTCTCCTCTTCCTCCGAGGCAGCTGCCAGCGAGGAAGGGAATACGGCAACTGCAGAAGTTACCATGAAGCTTGTCGGCGGCTGATGCTTTAGACTTATAAATTGCAGCTGTCCCATGGCAAGGTATCAAATGTGTCACGCACAAGATGCCACGTTCGCACCATTATCCCCATCGCAGTCCTCCCCATCGCCATCTGTTTGGAACTGGGCCCCCTTGACAGGTGGTTGGTGGGACGGCAAGAGGAACCGTCAGCTTTTTAGGGGATCTTGCAGCACGGGATACACCGACTTTCTCCCAAATATCCTACCGCCTGCTCAGGAACAGTCCCACAAGGAGATTCCCACTCACGAAGCCAGGCAAAGACGTTGTCACGACAAACTGAAGATCAGCTGTTTGTTCCCCCACGCTTTCGCAGCAGCTCGATGAGCCTTGGGGGAGGTTTGCAGCATGGACCACCTTGCCCTGAAGCAGGACCCACCTGGGCATGAGGCCACAGGTCCTACCTGGCCTGCCCGATCCAAGCAAAGCCCCGTCAGGAATACAGACAGCTTCAGGACAGTTGTCTGAGCTCATGCAAATGCACTCCTCTAGCAGCTTTTTGTTTTTTTAACCTTTAGCCTGTGGTTTGTTTGCGCTGTGCTCAAATGGAGCCCGAAGAAGGGCAGATGTCAGCAGAAACCTGGAATAACCACATACCTCTGCACCCTCCTCATCTGCTTTTTCTGGAGGCCACGTGGCCTCGGGATTGAGGTTTCTCTGAAGTTTGGAAACCATTCCCAAAGCCCACCAGCATCACGGCGTACAGTGCCACGTGCTGGAGCCTGGTGACCCTGGGGAGGGGACGGAGGGTGAAGAGATGCTCCTGATCACAGCTGCACAAGCACCCACCTCTGCTCCTCGCACCCCAGCCTTGCTGGAGCACAGCCATCCTCCACCACCCACCCAACCACAGGTTTTGAGAGGCAAACCAGCCAGGATTGCTGGCAAGGACCTCCGGAGAGATTTCCAGCCTTCCTGCCACTCTTCAGCCTTTCCCAGACTCACCACTTGGTTCTGGCAAACTCAGAGCTGGTTCCCTTTCCATGCATACGTTCCCCAGGCTCAGCGTCTCTCTATAGGGTCCCTTTTCACACATCCTTTGCTCTTCTTCAGGGGTTGCCCTGCCCAGTTTATCATTTTTTTTTCCAAAACTAGTTCTGCTTTTTAAAAGCACATGGGAAGAAGGTTTCAGACTTTCCACTGAAACTGGCTTTTTCCACCACCCGTGCTTCCCTAGAACTGTAATTCAAACAACTTTAATTGTACATTATTTTCTTTCTGAATTGCCCCTAAGGATAATTTATCTTCTTTTAGCGTAGCTGTAGGGAGTACAATCTTATCTTTCAGCTCCAGCAATGCTGACAATTTCCTATCTTCTGATGCCTTCTGCTCTTTACTATGTTGGGGCTTTGTTATATAGTTGATTAAAGCAAAATTGCTTTTTGCTGCAGTTTTACTGCCATCTAACCCAGAAATGCCCAAAGAATCATAGTCATCTTTCACAATGCTCATCTGTTCGCTGCTATAAAAGTCCTCCCTGCTCAGTCTGGAGCGTCTCTAATTCTGTACCAGCCATAATGTTTGCCATCAATTAAACCTCCCCTATTGACACTCCTTGGAGCTTTTGTAGGCGAGATCCGGAAGATACTCAGCTGAGCCCGTGGTCACTCACTGCTATCACCCATTGTTCATTTTCTCCTATTGATAAAAAGTTCTTCTGCTTAGAAATTGCTTTTCTTTTCTGGATTTGCATCCAGAAGCTTTTCCCAAGCCCTCTCCACCAGAGCTTCCTCAAAACCTTTTGTCTTGCAAAGGTACAAAAGAGTCTGAAGCCCAAACATTAACCCAAACACACACACACAGCCTAAAGCCTCCATGAAAAAACCCTAATTCTCCCAATTTAGCTCATATCCAGTCATTAGCAACACATAGCACTGACCAACACAGTCCCAGTCCTAAATCCAGTTCTTGGGGCTTATAAAAATACTTTTTGGCTACTCTGGGTGATTCAAGAACTTTGGCTACCCCCAGTCACCTGGGAGAAGGTTCCTGGATCTGGATAGTGCATCAAAAGCAGCATGGGCAGCAGGTTGAAGGAGGGGATTCTGCCCCTCTACACTGCTCTGGTGAGACCCCACCTGGAGTACTGCGTCCAGCTCTGGGGGTCCCAGCATAAGAAGGATATGGACCTGTTGAAGCAGGTCCAGAGGAGGCCACAAAGACAATCAGAGGGCTGGAGCACCTCTGCTGCAAGGACAGGCTGAGAGAGTTGGGGTTGTTCAGCCTGGAGAAGAGAAGGCTCCCAGGAGACCTTATAGACCCTTTGAGTCCCTAAAGGGACTACAGGAAAGACAAGGAGGGACTCTTGATCAAGGAGGAGAGCGATGGGACGAGGAAGAATGGTTTTAAACTGAGAAAGTGGCAATTTAGATCAGATATTAGGAAGAAATTCTTTACTCTGAGGATGGTGAGACACAGGAACAGGGAAGTTGTGGATGCCCCATCCCTGGAGGCATTCAAGGCCAGGCTGGATGGGGCTTGGAGCAACCTGGTCTAGTGGGAGGTGTCCCTGCCCATGGCAGGGGGGTTGGAACAAGATGATCTTCAAGGTCCCTTCCAACTTTAACCATTCTATGATAATACCTGAGTTTCTTGAAGGTTTTCAGCTGCCCCATGTTCCATCCCTCCTCTTCCAGCTCCTCAGGAGGGGCAGCCAAATACATCATGAAAGGAGCCTTTATCATTGCCCTGAGAATGCCTTGGAGACTCACTGGGTGAACCCATGCTTGCTGTGATGGGGAGCCCGAGCTCCCACCTCCAGGGGAAGGAGCATAATGGGCCCCTTGCAGCTGTGTTGGGGGGCACAGCTTGCAGACCAAGAGACAGACCTGGCACTGCCCCGGGGTATGATGCTAAGAAGGCCCCACCTACTAGAAGAGGACATGCAAACCCCTATTTCAGCTACCAGCACATTGCTCCTCATTGCTCAGGCAGAGAGTCAAGTTCAAGGAATAGCTCCTGCTTCATGAGGGTTGAGGCTACTGACAGCCCCCAAGACCCCACACCAAGAGGCACCCCTACAGAAGAAAAGTTTGCCTTTGAATGACAACAGACCCACTACCTTTCTCAAGTGCCAGTAAGGAACAGGACTGAACCAAGAGACAAAGGTAACCACAGCACAAGCAGGGAGCTCGCCAACAGAGAGCACCCTGCAGGACCCAAGCTACCCCAGGGAAGATGTCTGAGTTGGGGGTCCATCCAGGACCAACAAGACAGAAAACAACCAGAAAATAGCATCAAGAGCTCAGCCCAGAAGGGCCAACCTAAGAACCCAAGCTAGGACAAACTCATCCACACTCCAGCTCAGATCAAGAGCAACTACCTGGCTGTGAGCTTATATGGAGCACGGGGCAGAGGGTGTGTGGGTGGGGGTCCCAGGTGAAGCTGCTCAAGGCCATTAAAGCCTATTAGTGCCCACATGACTGGACCAAATTCTTTCTCATGACCGGCATTTATTTTAGGTGTCATACTCTCAAGGAAGAAAGGAGCTTCAGGTTTCATCAAATCACTTTTATTAAGCTATTGCATCATTGGCTAAAATAAATGCGCCCCAGGCCAGCACAGGCAGCCCCATCTCAGGAAGCCTGACCAGAGAAAGCCAAGAGAGCCATTAAGGCCAGAAAAACCCACACGTCTAACCTGACCTGCATCATACAGGATTAGGAAAATAGGTTGAGCTGAGTTAATTGTATCATTTACCATACTGTAAAGGCTATCTAATACCTTGCATTTTGATTTAGCTGGTAAATGCTGACCTGTAGGGGATGCTGAAAATAAACGTCATGTATGATGTGATGACCAGCACACGCAATGTGTGTGGTCCCCCACTGCACACCATCACGACCAATCCGTGCTGCCACAGGCTGTTGTTTGTCCGCTCCATAATGAACTTCTTGCTGGGCTGTTCCCTCTGTCGTCCCCCCAGTGATCCAAGCCTGATTGTCTTCGTTTCATTTTAATCATCGGCGTTTAGTCAAATGTATCGGCGTTTCTGCCTGGTTGGCTGCGTGCGGCCAGGACCCAGGGGGAGGCAGCGAGAGGACTGCGGTCGATGCGAAGCCATGATAGCACAGCTGTCATCGATGCTTGGGTCACTGGGCTGCCTCCAGCCCCCCGAAAGAAGGCTTGAGCATCCCCGCAGTGATACCTGTATGTGGGTGCTACTTTCGGAAGCGGGGGAAGCTACTTTCGGAAGCTTGGGGGAGCTGGGACCGAGAACCATCAGCATAGGAGAGAAGAGCAGAGAGCCAGGGTGGCACGGCAAAATACAGCCTTGACGAGGAGGTCACTGAGGTGTCCTTTGATGCAAAATCCAGCATGCAGCACATAAGGTATGGCACGACCTCTTCTACTTCTGGAGCCTGTAGGCTGGGTGACAAGTCCTGGGGGCACTAACAGCCCTGAGCAGCCTTACCTGGAACTCCCACCCACAACTGCCCATGGGCTTGGGAGCCCATTTAAGCTCAGTCCAGGGCCCTCAGTCCTTGGTTGAGCTGTGTTCCTGGGGTGCTGGTCTCTAGCTTGGTCCTAGCTATACTTGTACCTAATTATGGGCTCTGTTGATCTGAATCCTGATCCAGACCGATGTCCTAGCTTGAACTCAGGTCTATTTTGTCACCTTGGACCTGCCTAGGGATCACCTGCCTGTCTCTGACCCTGGTTGCCCTCACCAGGATTGATCCTGGCCTGTGGATTGAGTTTTCAGCTTGATCTCAAGTCTACCTTATTGCTGTGAATGTGCCTGATGACTGGGACTCTTGGCTGACCCTGGCTGCCTCCTGCTCTCCTCGCTCTGGTACCTTGGGGCTTGGTCCTTCCCTGCCAGCCACGGTGTCTCCCTTGCTACCCCCTCCCTTAGGGAGTGGTGCCCTTGCTGCTCCCTGGTACAACACCCCTCCTCGCTGTGGGCACCCCTTGACCAAAGCCAAGACTGATCTTCAGGCTAACAAAATGTGATGGGAATGGCCTGAGTGGTAAAGTGCCCCAGGCACTGTGCCACCCAGGACACAGAGATGTCCCTGCATGCAATCAAAAGAGCCCACTTCCCTGTTCTTCCACCTCTTCACGGAGATGAAGCTAAACCCTTGCTGTAGGCATTGCCCAGCCTGGCTTGTGCTCACCCAGAGCAAGCCCTGTGCTAATCCATGGGTGCCACCTGCCGTCTACTTCTGACGGCATCATCCACAACTTCACCTTTGCATTACGCAAATTGCTCCAGATGTTCTGCTTTTCCCCCTGTGCCTTCTCAGAGGGCTCTCACTGGGACCCACAGCCTGCAAGAGCAAGCTGGGGTGGCGGCGTGGCTGTCCCCACACATGCTGCCTGTGGCTGTCTGGAGCTGTTCCCAATGACAACAGGAGGATAACGTGATCCCTTTCCTCGGGATAATGAGATCAGGGAATAGCTCTTGTGTATCTGCAACTGGAAACTAAGCTATTGGACCTGGTTCCCTAAAAAATTGGGTGGAGAAAAACATTACTGCATGGCTGAGCTGGATGAAAAAATCTGCAATTGAGAGGACTAACTTTGGGGTTGGGTCAGAGAGAAGAAAAAAACACACTTTCTTTTTGTCCTTCTTGCTCCTTGTCTGCAGAAAATAAGGTTAGACAAACTTCAGATTTTTGTCATAACAAAGATGAAATCAAATATGCCAATATTTCTCATTGGACTCTTTGTTTACATTGCAAATCACTCTGACCAAAATTACCCTTTCTGTCACAATGTTTGTTTTGCATGAAAAGACATTTCTTCTCAGAAGAAAAAAAAAAAATCAGTTAAAACATTTTGACCAGTTCTGACAGGAACATTTGAACATGTAGGAGGATGGGAGATTGCTCGAAATATCCAAACTGCCATTACCCAGTGGGGTTGATCTGTGGAAAGCCAGCTTTCTGCAAAATAAGAAAGCACATCTATATTCTCTTCTCATTACCACCCCATGGTCTTTCCTCNTTTTTTTTTTTTTTCCAGAAAGCCCATTTCTTTATGATTTTAGAAGCTTTTCTTTTGCCTCTCAGAGCACTACTTTTTCAGGTCAATCTTCCCCTGACTATTTAGGATGAAAGCTTGTAAGGAGTCGCCTGTGCAGCACACCCCTGTCTGCAAGAAGAGCCAAAGAGCCTTTCTGGTGACTCACTGGGATGGGTGTCACCTCCCTCTGGTGGCTCCCTTCTGTTATCTCATTAGGTTAATGGTGTTCCCTGCCTGCCATTGTGCCTTTGGGGAGATTAATAGACATTAATCATATGTATAACCCAAAGGCCAGAGCGGCCTCTTGGGATGCTTTACCTCCAGCAGTACCACTGCAAGGCAGGTAATGACCGCCGAGGGCCAGCAGCTGGAGTTTGAGTCTGGCAGGCCTTATATAATGTATACATTACATGTACGCATGCATTGCATTGTGTTTGCTCATTCAGCTCTCCCCCCGCACGCACAAACCAAACACAGAGCGTTATCTTGATCGTGCCCTTAACAATGCAGTCGGAGAGCGCCGAGGCATTCTGGTTCGCAAGTACACGGTGTGCATGTGTCTGTCTACAAGCTGATTTGAGCCTGTTGGATACAGATCTGTGTTTTCCCTCGCATGTCGCCCTCGAAGTATTAACCGATGTTATTCAGCGTTTCTCAGCCCCGAGAACTGCTGCAATAGCCGAGTTTCACTGCTAGACGTCAGCGAGCGCTTCATGCTCTACCCTACATTTTCAACTTGCCAATAATAGATTCAAGAGAAGGTGACTGCAAGTAAGGCTTCTAGAGGCAAAGCCTTCTTCAAGTGCCAAAGCGTATCAATAAATACATCGAAATAACGGGGAACTCTTAAATACTTCCAGTTCCAAGAAGACTGGCTCAAAGCTTAGACAGAAAAAAAAAAAAAAAAAAAGGATGATGCCTCTTTGCTGTTCTGTGATGTGAGAAGAACTGAAATTCTTTCCCGAATTTGCTGCTGCTGCCGCAGGGTTTTTTTTTAATTTCCCTTTTCTTGTTTCAAATCCAAGGTTTTCTGTCCTGCGTTTGCTGAAGTCCCAGTGAATAATCAGAGAATAATCAAAATTGAGACACCCCAGGTGAAAAGAAGTCAGGTCTTGATTGAAGGGAAAATGCAGGGCTTTTGAGTTACTGCGTTTGGCAACTTTGCTATGACTGAGTTCCCGCTGCCACTCATGAGAGGTCAGGAATCACCAGACCCCCACAAGCACCCTACACAAGACTCAATCTGCCTTTGTAAGAAACCTCTTTCCTCATTATCAAGCCACTGTGTTGAATCTGGTGCTGATGAATCCTATTTTTCCCCACAAGTCCACTGTAAGAGCAGTTGTAAGAGGATATACTCCTGCATGGTAGAGCAGGTTTTTACCCTATACTAGTCATGGCATGAGTATGGCAGGAATAGATCCTNTTTTCCCCACAAGTCCACTGTAAGAGCAGTTGTAAGAGAAAAAAAAGACTCTTGAAGGCAACGGCAAGCTTCAGATCAGGTCCGTCAGCACAGGACCAGCACTGGCCACGGCAATCTTCTGCTTTTCTTATGTTCTAAGTTCACAGCATCTCTGCATCAACCACAAACCCACAGGCCAGCTCGGTCTGCGTGGCGCCTTCGTTAACCGCCCTGGGTAACCATCTCTGATAAGAGCCTTCGAGGGAAACCTCAGCAGCCACGGCTCCGTGCTCCAGCAGAGCAAAGCCCCCGGGCAAGCGGGCGCATCAGGGTGGAACCAGCAGTAAGCAGGGCAGCGTGTCCCTGGGTTGTCCCCAGGACAGAGCCAGAGGAACGCAAACGTGACAGGCGAGTTATGCAACTGTGGGGAGAAGATCCAACAAAACAACAGTGTGCTGAGCTGGTTACAGAGGAATAGAGAAAAAAAAAGAGAAAAAAAAAAGCCTTCTGCTAACTTCGGCCCAGGCCTCTGGCAGCATGAGTCACTGTGAGCTGCCATGGTTACGAAACAAGTATTCCTGTGCAGATACAAACCATGCTCAGAGGCAAGTACATCGCTAACTAGTTCCAAACTTGGAAAACAGTCGAGTGTAGGTAAGGCCTAATACCGAGTGGGTGTTTGCAAAAAGGAGAGTTATAGCAAAATCCTCTGGAGCTGATATTCAGCAGGCGAAACAGCATGCAAACAGCAGAAAGGAGGAGACCGCCGTGTGAAACCTTGATTTCTGGATCTTTTTGCCTGTTCCTTGTGGTTTGCAAGTGCTTCTGTCAGAATTGTTCCACAGAGATGGGGAAAAAGAGGATGTTTCTGCACCATGGCAAGAAAACAAATAGTAGTGTCACGGATGATTCAGCTGGCATGAATAGTGAGTCATGGAAATGCACCATGGAAATTCTCCAGCGCAGGATGCAGGGCACGGTAGAATATCTGATGCACATCAAATCCAGTACCACGGCATCCTTGGAGAGCCAGGGGCAGCCAGGATTACATACAGCACTAGCACATGCCCAAATGTTTCTCACCTGTGACCTCAGCCCTGTGAAGCTCCAGTTGATCATTGATGAAGCCCACAATGATCATCGTCAAAGTCCTGAGGTGCTCCAGCAGCGGTTTCACTGGCTTCAAGCGAGCAACAGGGTTTTCATGAAAAAGGTGTGGCCGATCCTCCTTTTCAGTCTTTTGAGTCGCACCAACAATAAGAGCACTCTGACTCTGTTTGCTCATGATCAGCTGAGAATAACCAGGCCAGGGTAGAGGATGAGGGATGCAAAGTCAAGCGGCTGCTTTGAGGGAAGAGGGGGAGCGAGGCCGCAATCTGTGCAACCGCTGCAGGCTGCGCCCTGGTCAAAAAAGCTCCTGCTGCCATGGTAGAGCGGTGCGAGGAATCACGACTACTTTGGAAGTGACCACCATGAGGCGAGCAGGCACTGCACCCAGTCCCCCACTCCATTGTGTTGTGGGTTGTGCGATGCCTGCGGAAGACTTGGCAGAAAGCAGAAAATCTGGCTTTGAGGGATTTTCTGCCTTTTTTTTTTTTTTTCCAGCATCCTTCTCTGCTGGGCTGTCCCATGGTCTCCTGCAACTCTTGTATCTCCACACTTTGGGCGTGTGTTAGAATGACAACCTTACACATATTCAGCAGCGGGCTCCAGCCGTTTGTGTCGTCCTATGAGGGAGAGCAGTCAGAAATCTGGCTTAAATATCTATATGAGGCTTACCATCAGCCAGGGTCACCCGCACAGTAACCACCGCAGTAACGCACCAGCAACCAGAGTGTAAAGGGTACGCCTGACCTGACATCTGTGTTTTACAGACAGGGAAATAAGGAGAAAACCTGTCCAAAGCTCACCAGTGGCCATTTTTCAGGAGGTTTGGCAGCTCAGGCGAACCGGGAGTGAGCTTCTGTGTTTTCTGCCCCCAACTCCGGCACTAACGCGGGGCAAACACCTTGGCTTCTTGCGGCCTTGGTTTCCTACTCGTGCAAAAAGGACAGGGTCCTTGAAAAACAACACATTAGCTTTTTTTTTTTTTATGTAAGGGAGTAGCGGTGATTGATAAAATGGTGTTTAAAATCATTTTGATTTTTCATGGCACATGGACCTAAAGCTGAGCACTTTGGGATGGATTTTGTGTTCCTCCTACACCCCCCAGCCCCCGCAGAATGGCACATAAAACTCCTAAATTACCCTTGTGAGTAAGACCGGAGCAAAACTACCAGCTCTTGGCCTGCCTTTCCCTCCATCTAATGGTATTTTATACCCACAGGGAACAAAAGTGAAGAGGCGTGTGGATGTTCCTCACACTGCAGCTCTCTAGACAGCAGGAGGGACTCTCACAGGGTCCCTGAGGGGGCCAGGGCCTCAGGTGGGACCCCCATCCTGCCTGCAGGGTCCCTGAGGGGACCGGGGCCTCAGTCAGGGTCGCCATCCCACCCACAGTGTCCCTGAGGGGACCAGGACCTCAGGTGGGAGCCCCATCCCTTCCACAGGGTCCCTGAGGGGACCAAGGCCTCAGGCAGGGTCCCCATCCCACTCACAGTGTCCCTGAGGGGGACCAGGGCCTCAGGCAGGGTCGCCATCCCGCCCACAGTGTCCCTGAGGGGGACAAGGGCCTCAGGTGGGACCCCCATCCCACCCACAGTGCCCCTGAGGTGACCAGGGCCTCAGGTGGGAGCCCCATCCCTTCCACAGGGTCCCTGAGGGGACCAAGGCCTCAGGCAGGGTCCCCATCCCACTCACAGTGTCCCTGAGGGGGACCAGGGCCTCAGGCAGGGTCGCCATCCCGCCCACAGTGTCCCTGAGGGGGACAAGGGCCTCAGGTGGGACCCCCATCCCACCCACAGTGCCCCTGAGGTGACCAGGGCCTCAGGCAGGGCCCTCAGCGCCGGGGCAACCCGCCGCCGGCCCGGGAGCTCGGCCCTTCAGGGGTGGCGGCCGCGGTGGTGGTGGTGGGCAAACAACGGCGACAACATGGCGGCTGAAGGATTGGGGGGGTGGGGAGCGTGACACGTGACACCCCCCACCCCCCCCCAACACCCGGCGCCGCGCGCGCGTCGCCCCCCCCCCCCCCCCCCCCCCCC